>JAHRHZ010000134.1:2138692-2156381 GCA_024137785.1 Ginglymostoma cirratum
CTGAGGAAGGGTCACCAGACCCAAAATGTTAACTCTGTTTTCTCCTTCACAGATGCTGCCAGACCTGCTGAGCTTTTCCGGCAACTTTGTTTTTGTTCCTGATTTACAGCATCCGCAGTTCTTTTGGTTTTTAAGCAGTAATTGAAGTTTAGACTGTAGATGAACTGGAGCTGAGGGGTTGTGCAGAGATGCAGTTTTGATTGACAACAAGAAGTTGACTGGCTACCAGGTAACAACAGCTTGGGCTGGAAACAAGATCCAAAGAGAAATGATTTAATGTCTACCAGCTCAGGAGCAGTTCGCTACAATCAAAACCCACTTTAACAGTGAAGAAAACAAATTCAGCCTTCCTTCGATTGTTGTGAGATGTGACTGTTTAATGAGAGACCTTTTATATGCCAACCAGCTACCTTGTCCCTCTTGCAAACCAGTATCCAGAGAAATGACTTAGGCTTTCTAAACATTCTTAAAAACCATAAATAGCATATGGATCATCTCAGCAACTCATGAAGAGAAACTACTGAATTGTCTTCCCCCAGTTTTCCTCCACTCACAACCTGTCTCTGTCTATCTGTTACGGAGGAGTGACAAATCTGGAGATAATGGGGCTTGATTTCCAATGCACTTCCCCACTGAGTCATGGCACTTGTTGATTAAAACAGGCATTACTTAAAACAGATGTTAACTGAGACCATATCTCACTAATCTTTGGTAGTAATAACTAATTAAACAGATAAAAACTTTCTTCCTTATTGACTCCATCTCTCACATGATATACACATGAAATTAACACAAATTGAAAGAACTGCCATTAACCTGTTCTGAAGTTTACTCTAACCTTTTCATGTAAATTGAAATATTTATTCAATTAATGAAACATTATCCAAGCTGGAAAGCTGAGGACAGTGAACAAAACATTGACTTAGGCCACAACATTACACAGTCCGGAGACTGCAAACCCCCGAAAAGTCAGCAATCACTTTAATATTCTAATGCATGTAGATTGTACATTTAAAACATTGGTAATCCAAAAAAAAACCTGCTCTCCTATTAGATGGCATTCATTTTACAGCAACCCTACTTTTGTCAACTTTTAACGTTTTACAATGAGGTTAACAAATTTCCAACACTGAATTTGTTACACTTTTGGATCTATTTACAGAACATTTTGTAGATGTTGATTACAGTGTTAAGCACAAATGAGCCAAAGAAAGGCCAGTAAGATATGTATTTAAAATATAACATATTGTAACTACATGCTCTCTAAATGGCTAAATAAAAAAGTTATGGTCACTTGTTCCTCTACCTTGACAGTAGTTAACCAGGTTAACTGTCAGTTCCAGTAGAATCTTCACAGGATTCCCTCGTTTACTTTGGCCTTTCTCACACAAGCAGCAAATTCCACAATTTACATTAGATGCTAGTTTTCTCACTTTCATAAAAAATGCAATTAGTACATATTGGACATGAAAACTCAATCGCAAGTTTTGTTGTACACACAAACCGTTCCAACTTTATTAATAATTTATTGCATCAAAATCTCTCCAGAAGCAGGTTTGCTTCATAAAGGCCAAGAAATTTGCACTTGAAGAAGCAATGTCACATCCTGGAACAATAAAGTACTTCCATACAATCGTCCTATAACTTATTGATAATATGGCCTATATCGTGTCTGATCAGGGTGATGTGGCCCAGGTAATGGAGCCTGTGGCGGTGGGACTTGAATCCTTGGTGGAGGAGGACCTCTGGGAGCAGGCCAAACACCAATACCTGGACTGTGCCCTCCAGGCTGAGTAAATGGAGGACTAAGTGTTCCTTGGTCTTCTGTATATTGTGGTATTGTGGAGGCAGAGTAGTGGTGAGGGGGTGGAGGAGTGTTGACAGGGGGACCAGTATGCTGAGGAGGAGGTGGTCCATGGGGTGGATGGTTCAGATATGGTGGCATTGGAGCCAAGATGTGTCCTGGTGGTGGATTGATTGGTGGTGGAGCAGCTGACAAAGGTGGAGGTGGGGCCTGGTTGTACACCATGTGGGGGTTAGCAGCAGCCTGTGCTGGGTGAGGCATGGGGTGGCTTATTGGTGGTGGAGGGGGAGGAGGAGGAGCATAGTGCTGCTGTGGAGGCAGCATGTGATGTGGATGAGATACCACCGGATTGTTCTGGTATTCAGGATGATGATGAGGTGCAGCTGTTGGGGGCTCGCGACTTCCTGTACTTGAAGAGTCGTCTTGAATAGGAACAGTGATCAGATTGCTGTGTTTTCTTGTTGTCACGGTTGAAATTCGAAAGGTTTCCTGACTCACTGACCTTGGTGGTGGAGGAAGAGGCATCTCAGTGGGTGGTGGACGAATATCCTCATGCGTCTGGCTGTAGTGATCATGTGACACATGCTGCAGAGGGGGTGGTGGCATCAAGATGGCATGTTGTTTAGGAGGAAGATGCGAAATATGGTGCTTATCTTGTGGCATCAGAAAGCGCTCAGCAATTTCTGCTGGGGGTGCCATTGCAGGATGGAGTGGCTCTGGTTGTGACCTAATGACCGCCTTCCCAGTTCTCATATGCCGATGGTTGATATGGGCCTGCAAGTCTCTCTGAGAAAGGTAGGTCCGCTTGCAGCCCTGGACAATACTACACATAAACAGTGAGCCTCGTAAGCACTGCTCAATGCGCTGAACTGGGTCACTACACCTAAAGAAATGAAAATAAGTTTTGTCAGACCCTATATTATATTTTAATAATTGAAACCATTTGTTGTAATAAGCATTTGTGCCACAATTAAATGTGTTATAGGTGGTGGCAATGGCCTAGTGGTATTATCACTGGACTGTTAATCCAGAGACCCAGATAACTTGCTGGGGACCCAGGTTTGAAACCTGCCACAGCACATGGTGGAATTTGAAGTCAATAAAATATCTGGAATTACGAATCTAATGATTGTTGGAAAAACCCATTTGGTTCACTAATGTCTTTTAAGGAAGGAAACTGCCATCCTTACCTGGTCTGGCCTACATATGACTTTAGACCCACAATGTGTTTGACTCTGACCTGCCCTCTGGGCAATTAGGGATGGGCAATAAATGCTGCCTGGTCAGCGATGCCCTCAACCCGTGAATGAAGAGAAAAAAATTCAATCAACCAAGGAATGACCTGAGAGAAGACAGCCAAGAAGGACAGTTAAAAGTGGCAATGGAAAGTAAATGACATCAGAACTGGTGTTTTCCAAAAAATAGAAAACAAAATCAAAGTATCACAGGGTGATTGCTGTCTGAGAATTTCTCTTTTATACTTTTAAAGCCAGGGTATTCATTTAAGTTAGCTTGGAAATTAAATAATTTAAATAGTATAATTAAATCATGAAGTGAAATAATAAGATTATTAAAACAGAGTGGGTTTAAAGTTATTGATTAAAACAAGACCTGGACTAGATTCTAAAAAGAGAATGGAAATTTATTTTTCTACATTACAGATGGGCAGCTAAGACTGATCATTTACACCACGTGGAATCTTTTAAAGACCAGTTGATTGGGCTTCGGGACCAGCTTGCTCCTGTGAAAATGAAGAATAGGGATGGCAAGATTCAGGAAACTTGGATGACAAGAGAAATTGAAAGCTTAGTCACAAAGAAAAAGGAGGCATCCATAAAGTTTAGGAAACTAACGACAGACAGAGACCTCAAAGAACACAAAGTTAGCAGGAAAAAACTCAAAACATGGAATTAATGGGGCTGAAAGAGGCCACAAAATGTCCTTGGTAAACTGGATTAAGGAGAATCCCAAGGAGTTTTATATGTATATAAGGAGCAAGACTGTAGTTAGAGGTTCACTCAAGGACAAAAGAGGAAATTTAAATGTGTCAGTGGAGGAAGTGGGTGAGGTCCTTGACGAATACATTGCATTGGTATTCACAAAGGAAAACGTCATAGCGGGTGGTGAATCTCAGCAGTGTCAAAATAAGGTGTCAGGTGTTTTAACAAGCATTGAGGTAGACAAGTTTCCATGATCTGATAGGATCTATCCCAGAATGCTGAGGGAAACAGGTGAAGAAATTGCTGGGGCCTAATACGAAATCTTTGTATCCTCTTTAGTCACAGGAGAGGTCCCAGAGTACTGCAGAACTGCCAACGTTGTTCCTTTGTTTAAGAGCAACAGGGATAATCAGGGAAATTATAGGCTGGTGAGCCTTACGTTAGTGGTAGGAATGTTATTGGAAAAGATTCTCAGGGATAGGATTTACTCACTTTTGGAAAAATATGGACTTATTAGCGATTAGCATAATGGCTTTGTGTGGGGAACAACTTGATTAACTTTTTTGATGAAGTGACAATTATGATTAATGAGGGTAATGCAGTAGATGTTGTGAGCCTTTGACAAGGTCCCTCATGAAAAACTGATATAAAAGATGAAGTCACATGGGTTCCACGGTGAGCTGATTAGGTGGGTGCAGACTTGCTTAGTCACAGAAGACAGAGAATAGCAGTGGAAGGGTTTTTTTTAAACATGAAATCTATGACCAGTGGTGTTCTTCAGGGATCAGTGATATTTGGAAGAGAATATAAGTGGCTTGATTAAAAAGTTTGCGGATCACACAAAGATTGGGGGAACTGCCGATAGTGAGGATTGTCTTGTCTTAACCAAATTGACTCTATCTTTACCACCTCTCTTTCCAACATTCCCATTTCTTCCTTAACTAATGCCGTTCTTCCATGATTTAGATAAATGTGGGGCGCAGCACTTTGGTACGGCAATACAGGACAGGACTTATACATTTAATGGTAAGGTCCTGGGGAGTGTTGCCGATTGATTTGGTTAAGAATTGAGAAACAGAAGGAGGAACAATCATGCTCCTGAAAGTAATCTATAGGTTTTCAGGAGAAAACCTGAAGAAAAATCACAGTAATGTTCAAAAAATACTGTGTGATACCAGGGGAGTTTAATTTAATTACAGTCAAAGTATAGAGACATACAACACGGAAACAGAACCTTGTCCGTGCCAACCAGATATCCTAATCTAGTCCCATTTACCAGCATTTGGCCCATACCCCTCTAAACCCTTCCTATTCAAATACCCATCCAGATGCCTTTTAAATATTAATTTTACCAGCCTCCATCACCTCCTCTGGCAGCTCATTCCATACACGAAGCACCCTCTGTGTGAAAAACACGCCCTTTAGGTCCCTTTTAAATCTTTCCCATCTCACTTTAATCCTATGCCCTCTAGTTTTAGATTCCCCGAAACTGGGGAAAAGGCCTTAGCTATTCATCCTATCCGTGCCCGTCATGATTTTATAAACTTCTATAAGGGCACCCCTCAGCCTCCGACACACCAGGGAGAATACTCCCAGCCTAGTCAGCCTCTCCCTATAGCTCAAACCCTCCAAACCTGGCAACATCCATTTTCCAAAGAAAGGTCCAGACCCGAAACATCAGCTTTCCTGCTCCTCTGATGCTGCTTGGCCTGCTGTGTTCATCCAGCTCTACACCTTGTTATCTCAGATTCTCCAGGATCGGCAGTTCCTACTATCTCTAAACTTCCTTGTAAATCTTTTTTTGAATCCTTTCCTATAGCAGAGAGACCAGAATTGAACGCAGTATTCCAAAAGTGGCCCAAACAATGTCCTGTAGAGCAACATAGCCTCCCAACTCCTATACTAAATGCACTGACCAGTAAAGGGAAGCGTACCAAATGCTTGCTTCACCACCCTGTCTACTTGTGACTCCACTCCAAAGGTCTCTTTGCTTGGCAAACTTTTCCATTAAGTGTATAACTTCTGCCCTGATTTGCCCCACCAAAATGCAGCACCTCTAATTTATCTAAATTAAACTCCATCTGCCATTCCACGGCCCATTTGCCCATCTAATGAAGGTCCCATTATACTCTGAGGTAACCTGCTTCACTCTCCACTAAGCCACCAATTTTAGTGTCATCTGCAAACTTACTGATGAAGGGTCTAGGCCCGAAACGTCAAGCTTTTTTGCTCCTATGATGCTGCTTGGCCTGCTGTGTTCATCCAGCTCCACACCTTGTTATCTCTTGCAAACTTACTAACCATACCTCCTGTATTCACATTCAAATGATTTGTATAAATGATAAAAAGCAGTGAACTTAGCACCGACTCTTGCAGCACACCGTTGGTCACAGTCCAAAATGCAACCCTCCATCACCACCCTCTGTCTCCTACCTTCGAGGCAATTTTGTATCCCAATAGCTACCTCTCCTTGTATTCCATGTGATCTAACCTTCAAATATCAACTGGCATGTCACAGGACAGGGTAATGCAATTGTGTGTGCAGGGGAGGGGGGGGGGGGGGGGGGTAGAATTTCAGTAATGGGTTCAACAGAACTTTCTTGACCAGTGTTCTCAGTCCAACCAGGGTGGACATATTGCTGGAACTACTGGCGGGAAATGAGTTGACCAAGTGTCTGTTGGAAATACTTGGGTGAGTGATCATTGTAGACAAAGGTTCATGAGCTGTTTCAACTACAGGATGAGTATATTCCAATAAGGGAACACATCAAGGGAATCAAAGCCAGGGCTCCCCGGATGAGGGGGTGAGAGAAAAAGCGAGAGCAAGAGAGAGTGAGTGAGCAACAGAGAGGGAGTACATTGCAAGTCAGGTAAATTGTTTAAGTGAGAACCAGGCTATATATCATAAATTGACAAGGGAAACGAGGAATGGCAAAGCCAGAATTGAAGAATAAAATAACAGTTTACATAAAAGGGGATTCAAACTGTAAGTAGATAATGAGAGGTGGATTGGACCAATTGGGGATAAAGAATATGGTATGTGCTTGTCAGTGCAGTCCATGTTCAAATCAACAGGACCTGGACAATATCCAGACATGGGCTGTCAATTGGCAAGTAACATTCGTGCCACACAAATACGAGACTACGACTATTACTAATAAGTGACAATCTAACCACTATCCCTTGACATTCAATGGTGTCACCATCACTGAATCCCCCGTTATCAACATCCTTGGGGTTACCATTGCCCAGAAATTCAACTGAACCCACCACATAAACACAGCTACAAGAGCAGGTCAGAGGCAAGGGTTCCTGAGGTGACTAACTCACCTCCTGACTCCCCAGAGCCTATCTATCATTGCCAAGTTAGGAGTGTGATGGAATACTCTCCACTCGTCTGGATGGGTGCAGTTCCAACACCACTCAAGAAGCTTGACACCATCTGGGACAAAGCAACCTGTTTGACTAGCACCACATCCACAAAAATCCACTCCCTCCACCATCAACACTCAGTATTAGCAGTGTGTACTTTCAATAAGATACACTGCAGAAATTCACCAAAGACCCTAGGACAGCACCTTCCAAAGCCAAGACTACTTCCACCTAGAAGGAGAAGGGCAGTCGATAAATGGGAACATCACCACCTGCAAGTTCCCCTCCAAGCCACACACCATCCTGACTTGGAAATATATTAGCAGTTCTTTACTGTCACTGGGTCAAAATCCTGGAATTCCCTTCTAAAGGGCATTGTGGGTCAACCAACAGCTGGCAGACTGAAGGCAGCTCATTAACACCTTCCCAAGGGCAACTAGAAGTGGACAATAAATGCTGGCCAGCCAGCAATGCTTATATTCCACAAATCAATTAAAAATAACTTGCTGATTATTATGTACTGCCCTCCTCAGCCAATCAATCATTGCTCCTCCATATTGAACATCTGATGGAGGAAGCACAGAGTCTGGTAAGAGCACAGAATATACTCTAAGTGGGGTTTTCAATGTTCATAAGAGTGGGTCAGCAGCACCACCATTGATTGAGCTGGTAAGGCCATAAAGGACTTGGTGCAAGACTGGATCTGCAGCAGGTGTTGAAGCATTCAAGAGGTATAAACTTGACCTGCTCCATGCCAATCTGCCTGCTGTAAACCCATCTGTCCATGACAGTTTTAATTAGAGTGACCTCTGCACAATCCTAGGGAGACAAAGTCCCACCTTCAAATTGTGCTGTATTGTATTATCACAATGCTAAATGTGATAGACATTGACAGAATGATAGACATAATGGCAAGGGAAAAAAAGGTAATGCAGCCATCTGCATGACAGAAATAGAATCCATTTTGAAAAATATAAAATATAATAAAACAGCATGTGTTCTAACCGGTGTAATCTACAAAACCAGCAAACTGTGGAAGGGAGGACGACGAAGAAATTTACAGATGAAGGAAACGAATAAAATAAAAAGAAAATAATCATGGGAGTGGGGAGAAAGGAAGCATTCAAATGCTCAAATTAACTGGCCATAGGAGTTGATAAAGTGGATAAGGGAATGGAGTTTTTACTGGGTGTACACGATCCAATAAGAAAGATGGCTGGCAAATATGCTGGCCTTCAGTCTTAAGATGTCATGTTGTAACTGTAAACCTTGATGAGATGTGGACTATCGTGTACAGTTTTGATCCACCTTTTGAAAGATGGATATACTTGCCATAAAGGGAGCCCAACAGAGGTTCGCCAGTCGAACCCTTGGGATCAAGGTTGTTTCATAAGAGATGGGGAAACTTGGCCTGCATCCTCTAGTTTTTCAAACAATGAGAGGTGATCTCAGTCAAACACAGAAAATTCTAACAAGGTATGACAGTTGGGTATGAGCAGGACCTGGCTAGTGAGTCTAGAATGAGGGAACACAGGCTCAGAGTAAGAAATTGACCATTTGAGATGACGGGGAATTTCATACCTTAGAGGGCAGTAAGATTTTGGAATTTGTTAATTCACAGGGTTGTGGAAGCTCAATCATTGAACATGTTCAAGACAGAAATTGGTAGAGTTCCAGATACTAATAAAGGATATGGCGACAGCACGGGAAAGGCAAACATAGAGATAAGTCAGTCAACTTTATTTTCAGTTCGAACAATCCAGGATGAGCAAGCTTTTTCTAAATTCATTTCAGAAGCAAGTATTTCTGCTCTGTTCATAAGATACCAATGTTGAATTTAAAGTCAGTTTAGTTTCTTCTGTAGGACGACAATTCAGGATAGTAGAGGGAAAATGTTACCTGAGCAGAAGGTTTAGTTTTGAAATTTCCAGACTAGGGAAGTTTGGTTAGAAATTCACCGGTTATTAGAACTTAGAAAGTTTAGGCTCTCAGATTTATGGAAAAATTCACTTTGGGAGATTTGGAAAAGATTCTCCACAATTCATGGCAGGGAAACTGTCAAGAATCAATTAAGCAGAACTGTAACGAGTTGAGATGGGGGTGTAATTTCTCTGCGTAATGGAGACTGCTGGGAATCTGGCTGAAAATTTGTTTTGCTATCTGTTTTGAGATCATTTCTAACTGCATTATGATTTAGATAGCCTGGTCTGCTTTTCCTTTCTTTTGCACATCAAACCTCTTCTGCTATTAAAGAAAACCTGCCGTCCCGGTGACAAATGGCAACGTTAACTTAGCATAGGAGCATGGGTGGGCCACTCAGTCCTGCTCCACTATCCATTATGATCATGGCTCATCACCCAACATAATAGCCTGTTTCCGCTTCTCCCCAATATTCTTTAATTGCTTTAGCCACAAGCGCTATATCCAACTCCTTCTTGAAATTATACGATGTTTTAGCCTTGAATGCTTTCTACAGTAGCGAATTTCACAGGCTCACCATTCTCAGGGCAAAGAAATTTCTCCTCATCTTAGTCCTAAATGGTTTACCATGTATCCTTAGACTGTGACCCCAGGTTCTGAACTGCCCTGCCATTGTTCCTATGTTTATCCTGTCTGGTCCTGTTTACAGCTTTCAAGAAATGACAACCCCATCTTTCTGAATTCTAACTAATAGATCCAAATCAACCTCTCCTCATACGTCAGTCCTATCATTTCAAGAATCAGTCTGATAAACCTTTGCTGCATTCCCTTTGTAACAAGAACATCTTTTCTCAGACAAGGAGATCAGAACTGCACACAAGGGATTCTATGACAAGGCCCTGTATAATTGCAGGAAGACTGCTTTTGAAGTCTGACACTGACTAACAAGGACAGGTAGAGCAGATTCCATATTGCTTGCTGAGTGGGCGATCCCAAAATCATCCAACACCTTCTCAAGTTCAGCTCGAATAGCTGAGATGTGGAGAACAAAGTAAAGGCGACTCCTCTAGTACCTGAAGTCTCTTGCTATGAAGCCCATTATACCATTTGACATCTTTACCAACGGGATGCTTACTTTTAGTAACTGACTTACGAGGATATCCAAGTCTTGTTGTACATTCCCCATCTCAATTTGCAGCCTTTCAGAATGGATAATGTCACATTTATACACATTATACTGCATCAGCAATGCACTTGCCCACTCTCTCAGCTTGTCTAAATCATTTTGCAACATCTGTGCGTCCTCTCGCAGCACAACTCGTCAGCACCGACCAGACGTCTCAATCTGATCTAGTGTCATTTGCCCACATTTGGCCCATATCCCTCTAAACCCTTCCTATTCATGCACGTATCCAGGTGCTTTTAAAATGTTGTAACTGTACCCACCTCCACCACTTCTTCTGAGAATTTGTTCCATATACACACCACGCTCATGTCCTTGTTAAATCTTTTCCTTCTCATCTTAAACCAATGGTTTTGGACTCCCCCACCCTAAGAAAAACAGCTTGGCTATTCACCTTATCCATGCCCCTCGTAATTTTATAAACTGCTATAAGGTTACCTTTATGGGAAGTTTATCTGTTCTTTAAGTAAGGAGACCTGCACACAACACTCTTGGTCTCATCAAGGCCCTGTATAGCTGCACTAATTTTCTTGTTCCAGAACTCAAACCCTCTTGCAATGAAGGCCAACATTCTCCTTCCTAACTGCTTGCTGCACCATGATGCTTGCTTTCAGTGACCAGTGTGTATGTACGCCCAGGTCCCTTTGTAGCTCAACAAAGAATCAGAGAGTTCATAGAATCCCTACAGTCTGGAAACAAGCCATTCGGCCCAACAAGTCTACACCGACTCTCCGAAGAGCATCCCACCCAGACTCAGCCCCCTACCCTATTTCTGTAACCCTACATTTCCCATGGCTAATCCACCTAACCTACACATCCCTGGACACTATGGGTAATTTAGCATGTCCAATCCACCTAACCTGCACATCTTTCAACTGTGGGAAGAAACCGGAGCACCCCGAGAAAACCCACACAGACACGGAACAACATGCAAGTTCCACACAGACAGTTACCTGAGGATGGAATTGAACCTGGGTTTGTGGCGCTGTCACGCAGCAGTGCTAACCACTGAGCCACCATGCCCTCCAATTCCCCATGTATCATTATTCAAATAGTATTCTGGGGCATTCTGTTTTCCTGACCAAAGTAGATAACTTCACACTTATTCACATTATAGCATGCTTGCATTTGCCCACTCACTCAACTTGTTTAAAACAAATTAAAGCATCTTTACATCTTCCTCTCAATCCACAGTTCTGTGTTGTCAGCAGAATTGAAAAGATTACATTTGATTCTGTTAGCCAAATTGATACATATGGTAGGTAGCTCAGACCAAAGCACTGATCTCTGTAGTGCTGCACCTGTCATTGCGTTCTGCTCCAAAAATTGCTCATTTATCCTTACTTTTTGTTTTTATCTGAAAATCAATTCTCATGCCAGTATACTACCTCCAATCCTACATGCAGTGATTTTCCACATCAACCTAATTAAAACCTGAAATTCCAAATATACCAAATCCACTGGTTCTCCTTCATCAGTTCTATCTGTTCTAGTTGTGAATTAAAAATCTCCTGTAGATTTGTCAAATACAATTTCCCTTTCATAATTCTGGTATAACTTTGTACAGTCGCTCTTGCATTTTTTTTAAGCATCCTGTTATCACATCCTTTGCAACAGACTCTACCATTTTTCAAACTATTCATGTTACGTTAATGATTTGTATTTCCCGGTTTCCTCCCTTCCTTTGATTTTAATATGTGGGTTCATTTAGCACCCTCCAATCTGCTGGAACTATTCCAGACTATAGAAATCTGCAAGATGATAATTAACTCATCCCACAATTTCCATGCCCACCTCATTTAATATCTTGGGATGTAAATTATCAGTCCCTGGGAATATACAAGTCTTCAGACACACTTGATTCTCCAGCACATTTTGTTGTACTAATACTAATTTCCTTCAATTCCTCCTTCTCAACGGACCTTGCTTCCTCAGCATCTTTGGCAAGCTATTTGTGTCTTCTCCTGTGGCAGAAATAAATTACAGTTTAATTGCTCTGCTATTTTCTTGTTCTCTCCTGTCAATTATCGCAAAATAGATTGTAAGGGCCATACTTTTGTCTTCATTAATCTTTTTCTATTTACAAGCTTACAGAAGCTCTTATAGTCCACTCTCATGTTTCTTGCAAGTGTACTCTCATAAACTGTGCTTCCCCTCTTAATCAACTTCTTGGTCCTCCATCGATGAATTCTAAACAGCTCCCACTCCTCAGGCCTGTTAAATTTTTTAGCAAAATTTATATAACATCTTCTTGGAATCTACTGCTATTCCGATTTTCTTTTGTTAGCTATCGTTGTGCTACTTCTCCTGTTGTGTTGTTCTGCCTAAGAGGAATACACGCATTGTTTCCTTAAAAATGAGCAATTGTTTATCCACTGTGATGAAGTTACCCAGCCTATCATAGCCAACTTAGTCCCCATCCCACCTCCAAACTTTATTTGCATTTATGGCTCTAATTTCTAAGTGTGAACTAGCCCAATGAAGAATTCTATCATGTTACGGCCACTGTTTCCTAAAGGACCTCTCTTAGGGGTCGGCACAGTGGCTCAGTAGTTAGCACTGCTGCCTCACAGCACCAGGGACCCGGGTTTGATTCCAGCCTCGAGGTCTGTGCTGTTTGCATGTTCTCCCTGAGTCTGCGTGGGTTTCCTCCAGGTGCTCCGGTTTCCTCCCACAGTCCAAAGAAGTGCAGGCTAGGTGAATTGGCTATGCTAAATTGCCCATAGGGATGTGTAGATTAGATGGGTTATAGGGGAATAAGTCTGGGTGGGATACTCTGAGGTTCGGTGTGGACTTGTTGGGCCAAAGGGCCTGTTCCAACACTGCAAGATTCTATTCTATTCATAACAGATCATTAATTAGACCCTTATTACATAGAATCAAATACCACTAACCTCATCCCACCTCCCTGACCTGTCCGTCCTCCCTGGACCGACCTATCCCCTCCCTACCTCCCCACCTACATTCATCTTTACTGGCTCCAACCCCGCCTCTTTGACCTGTCTGTCTCCTCTCCACCTATCTTCTCCTTTATCCATCTTCTATCTGCCTCCCCCTCCCTCCCTATTTATTTCAGAATCCCCTACCCCTCTTCCATTTCTGAAGAAGGGTCTCGACCTGAAACGTCAGCTTTCCTGCTCCTCTGATGCTGCCTGGCCTGCTGTGTTCATCCAGCTCTACACCTTGTTATCTCAGATTCTCCAGCATCGGCAGTTCCTACTATCTCTACAACAAGATCTCCTGTTGGTTCTTCAACATGCTGGTCTTTAAAAAAAACTCCAAGACACATTCCAAGAATTCATCCACCAGAGTTTACTAGCAAAATGATTTGCCCAGATTAAAGTAACCTAATGCACCCTTCTTGCACATTTCTAATTTCCTGTTCAATGTTGTCCCCACTACCACCATTTGGAGGTCTACAAGTAACTCCGACTAATGCTTCCTGCCTCTTATTGTATCTTCAACCCACTGAGAAGAATTCGCAAGTAAACTTTCTGCACTGATATCTTTATTGATGATTGCACTGATAGGCATACCAGATCCAAAACATTTACTCTGATTCTCTATCCACAAATGCTGCCAATTCAGCTGAGTTTCTCCAGCATTTTCTACGTTTGATCCTGAGACTACAACCTTTGACATCCTGCTTTTTAATTAGCTTTCCAGCTCCCTACAATCTGTTCGTGTTTCCTTATTCCTTTTTCTACTTATGTCATTGATGCTGACATGGATCATGATTCCTGGCTGTACGCTCTCCCAGTTAGAATGTTCTGTCGCCACTCGCTAACTTCCTTGATCATGGCAGCAGGAGACAACATTCCATTCTGGTCTCACATTTGCAACTGCAGAAACATCCATCTGTTCCCTTCCTGAATAGAATCCCCTCTCACTACTGCTCTCCTATTTCATCATCTTCTTCCCTGCCTTGGGCAGCTGAGCCACCTGTGGTGCTATGGACTTTGTTCCTGGTGCCTTCCCCTGAGAAGGCAACTTTCCCAGCATTATCGAAAATAGAAAACCAGTTAGGGACAAAACACCTGTTTTTTTAAACTCTATTTGGTGGTCACCATTCCCTTTTTACCCATGTGCTATTTACCTGTGGAGTGACCACTTTGCTATAGGTGCTATGCATGAAGATCTTTCCAGATCTGAAACATGGGATTTCCAGTCGCTGCTGTTGGTTACATTTCCTGCACGTGGTCACATGCATTAGGGGTCCTGTGGCACAGTGAAATACCCCTATATTTAAACTAGAAGGTCAGAAGTCACATGACACCAGGTCATAGTCCAAAAGGTTAGTTTGAAATCACAAGCTTTCAGAGTGCTGCTCCTTCATCGCCTGATGAAGGAACTGTGCGCCGAAAGCTTGTGACTTCATATACATCTGTTGGATCATAACCTGGTGTTAGGGCTGCCTATAACTGAGCAGCATAAAATGACCAATGGCTGCCCATAGCAAATGCAGCAGAACACGGCTGACAGTAGTTAGAGAACTTGGGAAAATATTTGCCTAATGTAGTCTTCACAAGTAGAACAACAGTAGCTCTGTAGACTCAAAGTTACCAGATGTGCAGCTGCAGTTGCTTTCGCAGAAGACATAGATAAGAACATTTCACACTAATTAGTTACTTCTCTTGAATTATTTAATCAATCTGCTACAATACTAAGAGTAGGTTTTAGTTAAGACCCTTCAAATAATCATAGATATAAATTTTGAAGTAGTTATAGATCCACCTACATACACAAAAATTCACTAAAAGCAATAAAGGAAAACATTCAGACCAGTATGAGACAGTAAAAACAGACCACCAAGTCATTGTTGGGAGAAATAGATAAGGTCCTGAAGTGATAGGCAAGTATCCAATTAATTGGCAGTTGATGTGGTGCAGCTGGCAAAGGTTATTTGCACACAGTATCCAATGTGAAAAGCCTCAAGAAGAAAGATCAGAAAGTGTGAGGAACATTTTGAAGGACCAGGGTGGACCACAAGCCTCTTTGCCGTTCAGTGATATCGTTAGCTTCATTGGAAATATGTTAAAATTGCTGAGTGTGGCAATACATCCTTTGGGTTAAGGACAGTCAATAATTAAACTGCACAGCAAGCAAATTGCTGAGGTACGCCTTAACTGTATAAGATGCTGTACCAGAGAGCCAAATACAAAGGGATAACTCAGCGCCGCTGACCAGTCGTAATGGTGTGTGTGTGTGTGTGTGTGTGTGTGTGTGTGTGTGTGTGTGGGTGGGTGGGTGCGCTCTCAAAGTGTATAAATTAAGACATTCTGAAACTTCTGTGTGGCTTATTGCTCTGAAGAAATGAAGCTGTGAACTGTAATCAAGGTTACCTGAAACCACCCTGCCGCTCAGACTCTCATTGGAAAATATTAAAATCAAACATTTGGTGTTGTGTGACTTCTGACTTCGTCCACCCTAGTCCAACACCGACACTTCCACATTTGAACAAAAAGGCCTGGGTTCCCACTTGCCCCAGAAGTGCGTCATAACAGGTTGATTAAAAATATCTACAATGTTATGCACTGCCATTTGTTGTATAGAGAGTCTACAGGATAGAGCATGAATTGATCAAAACATTTGTCAAATAACTGGCAATATTACTGACCTTGGACTTGTGCTGCCAAAGGCCAGGTGTTACAAAGGGAAAACAGTTTAAAATATTTCCAATACTAAGAAAGGCACAGCGCAGTGACAAAACAAACAGAATACATCTTACCCAGGGCACATCTTGTCACCCTTTTTCTCTTGCAAACTTGCACAGGTGAAACAAAACACATGTTTGCATGGGATCTGTGAAGAAATGCACATTTATGAAGCAACATATTAAATTCCCATTTGTTCAGTACATCATATAATTGCAAGACTTTACAGTAAAGTCAATATTGGGTCCAGGGTTTCAACTGAATCCCAAAATGGGAAGACAGAGTGTGTGTATTATTTTTTCTTTATTCATTTATAGAACAACAGCATTGCTGGCTAGGCAGCATTTATTGCCCATCCCTAATTGCCCAGAGGGTAGTTAAGAGTCAACTGCATTGCTGTGGGTCTGGAATCATATACAGTCCAGACGAGGTCAGGATGGCAGTTTCCTTCCCTAAAGGGCATTAGTGAACCAGATGGGGTTTTCCAACAATTGACAATAGTCATCATGGTCATCATTAGACTCTTAATTCCAGATATTTATTGAATTCAAATTCTACCATCTGCCATGGCAAGTTTTAAACCCGAGTCCCCAGAGCGTTATCTGGGTCTCTGGATTAACAGTCCAGTGATAATACCATGAGGCCATCGCATCGTGTGTGTGCATGTGAGAGAGAGAGAGAGTGTGTGTGTATGTATGGATGAGTGACAATGTGTACGAATGTATGCGCGACAGTGTGAATGACAGTGTGCGTGCGAGACTGCACGTGCAACAGAGTGCACGTGTGTCAGAGTCCGCGCGAGTCCGTGTGTGTGTGAGAGAGCGTGTGCGAGAGCATGTTTTTTCTGAGGCAGTACATGGGAGAGGGGGTGCGAGAGAGAGAGTATGTGTGTATGTGAAAGAGCATGTGCCTGCATGTGTGCGTGTGGTGGGGAGGTGGCAGAAAAATCGAATGATGTTCTGACCCATATACCTGAGGTCTTCTGTAAGATTTTTTTATAAATGTACATAATGAGTTCCAGTGTTGAAGGACATCTAAAATTAATGCGGAGACTCACGGTAAATGAAGGATTCTTGTGAAAATGAAACACACTTTGAGGTAGTTCAACAGAACCAGGACTAACATTCTCACAGCGTGGTTGGACAGGCTTTAAGCTAATTTGATTGGGCGAATTAAGACCTACATATAGAAATAGAAAAGATGAACCAAGTGTATAAAGGAACGAGAACTAGACACCACTAGGAAAAGAAGTACAGTTGTAAAGGAAGTTTTAGAGAGGTGCAGTCTTGAGAAAGACATGTTCATAATACATTCAGAAATGCACAAAATGTGAATTTACGAAGGTTGGTGAACCACAGCACAAAGAGCTGTGTGGGAATATGATAGTGGCAATAACAGAAACACATCATTAAAAATTAAGGGAAGTGGTCTTTTAATAGCCAATGCTAAAACTGTTCAAAAAAGATCAGGAAAGAAAAACAGCCCCTTGAAGGGACAGAGATAGAATCCAGAGATAAAAGGTACTGCAGATGCTGGAGAATCCGAGATAACAAGGCATGGGGCTGGATGAACACAGCAGGCCAAGCAGCATCATAGGAGCAGGAAAACTTGACGTTTCGGGCCTAGACCCTAGGACATTGTTTGGGCCACTTTTGGAATACTGCGTTCAATTCTGGTCTCTCTGCTATAGGAAAGGATTCAAAAAAAGATTTACAAAGAAGTTTAGAGATAGTAGGAACTGCCGATCCTGGAGAATCTGAGATAACAAGGTGTAGAGCTGGATGAACACAGCAGGCCAAGCAGCATCATAGGTCCT
>JAHRHZ010000134.1:2156781-2170040 GCA_024137785.1 Ginglymostoma cirratum
GGCCCGAAACGTCAAGTTTTCCTGCTCCTATGATGCTGCTTGGCCTGCTGTGTTCATCCAGCCCCACGCCTTGTTATCAGAGATAGAATCCATTTGGTTGCAATTGAAAAGCAGAAAGAATATAATCACACTGCTGGGAATGATATGAAGGTTGCCAAATGTTGAGATACAGAGCAAATTGGAAGAGCAATCAACCAAATATGCAAGAACCACTGGAATGGCGTGACACCCTCACTATTTTTCACTTTTGTCTTTGGTTTGGAACTCTTGAGTTGAAGTCAAGAGTTGAACTTTGAATAACAGCTTGTTTTAAAGAAGAGAATAAAGACAGATATTTGCTCTTGGTAACTGGCGTGGAAAGCAATGAGACTTAATTGCTGTTCTAAAGACACTAGAAATGATTTGGGCACGAGCTGTTGTTATGCTTCGGGCTGCAAATTGGTTGGACATTCAAATGGTCAATCATAGGAGGGCTGGCACTAACCAGCCAACCACAAACACTGTTAATTGAAAACAGGACAAAACAATTTGACTGGGTTTTGGCAGGAGAGTGAATTTTGAAAAACTTCTGGAGACTGCTGCTGCATTTTACTCTGTCTACAGTTTTCTATCTAATTATCGAATTGTTGAATGTTCTGAGAAAAGAATCTCAATCGAAGCAGTGGCAGGACAGCGGAGCAAACCTAGGGGTGAATGGTAGCAAAGCAGCTGTCGGATTTTTAGGTGAGGGGCAAGGCCCAGATCTCGCTTAGTCAGAGCAACAGCAGGAAAGAACCTTCACTGAATCTCAAGGCAGAACTCCAGAAGTGGTGTCAGGGTTCAAATGGACAAAAGGAAGCAGATAATTTGGGTGATTAAGGTTAGATGAAAAACTAATACTGCAGCGTTTGTGAAGCCTACTCACTGGGAATTGGAGTCACTGAGTAGGTCGGAGGTTGCTCTGAGCAGTGAATGATAAAAATTGGAAAAAAGACAACTTGATTCTGATTGGGGAGGAACAATCAGGGTGATATTAGAAGAAGCCATGAGATGACTGGCTGATTAGAACAAGCTATAGGGACTCAGTGAGTTGCACAGGGTGAGAGACAGAGTATAAATTGTCATTCTTGCGGTGTGTGTTTTGTTAGGAAGAGAGTAATAAAATCGGTTTTGGTGAGTAGTAGGTAAGGTCAAGTAATTTGTTCCAAGTTTATCATTTGTGGGTGGTAAGAATCATAATGGGAGGAGAAATTGGCCCCGTGGAATGCTCTTTTTGCGATATGTGGGAAATCTGGGACACTTCTAGTCTCCATGGTGACCGTGTACACAGGAAGTGTGTTCAGCCACAACTCCTGATTGACCGCAAGAAGCAGCTGGAGCTACAATGGACTCACTAACATCTGTTAGGCTAAGAACATCATAGCTAACATGTTTAGCGATCCGGTCACATCACCACTAAGGGCTAGACAGGTAGCAAAGCACTGGGTAACCACTAAAGAAACTAGTAGGCATGGGCAGGCAGTTCAGGAGTCCCCTGTGGCCATCCTCCTCTCAAATTGATATACCGTGTTGGATGCTGTTTTGGGTATGGGGGTGGGGAGTGGGATTGCCTCTCAGGGGAAAGCAGCAACCACCATGTTTGTGGCACTACAGGTGGCTCTGCTGCACAGCGGGGGAGGAGAAAACTGGGACAGCTTTACTGAGAGGGGACTCAATTCTAAGGGGAACTGAATATAAGTGGTTATACGGCCACAAATGGTATGTTGTCCCCTGGTACTAGGGTCAGATATGTCTCACAGCAATATTCTGAAGGGAAAGGGTGAACAGCCAACAGTCATTGTAAATGCTGGATACCAATGACATGGACAAAAAAAGAAATGAGGTCCTGTACAGGAATTCACAGATTAACCAGCAAGACTGCTGAAGTTATTATCTCAAGATTACTTCCAGGGCCACGTGCTACTGAATACAGGAATAGGATGACAGGTCAGATTAATGCATATAAAAAGAGGTGGTGTAGGGAGGGAGGGCTTTGGATTTTTGGATCATTGGGACAGTTTCTGTGGAAGGTGGGCCTGTCCAAGCTGATGGGTTGCACCTGAAATGGAATGGGTCTACTATCCTTGCTGGGAAGTTTGCTTGTGCTGTCGGGAAGGCTCTAAACTGATTAGGCAGGGGGTGTAGGAAAACAGAAAATGTGAAGTTTGGAACAAGGTTCAGCCAGATATAGAAGGAATGCCAGAATAGTCCAGCAGGCAGAGAAGACATGGGCATGGTAAGGCACTTGGGAGAACTGGGAAGCTAATTGTATCTGTTTTATTGCAAGAAGCCTGAGGGTAGTGCAGATGATATGGCTGACATGGACTTCAGTAAGGCCTCTGACATGATTCCGCATGGAAGCCTGGTCTGAAAGGTAACAACCCATGAGATCTAAGGCATGTCGGCAAACTGAATCCAAAAGTGGCCTGCAAACAGTTAGTAAAGGCTGATAGTGGAGGGGTTATATGATTAGAGCCTGTGACCAGTGGCATACTACAGGGATTGGTGCTGTTTATTATATACATTAATGACTTGGAAGTGAATGTAAATGGTACAATTAGTAAATTTGCAGACGACATGAAAATTGGTGGTATCATTGATAGTGAAGAGAATAATCTTAGGCTAGAGTCAGTTGATAAATTGTGCAAAGCATTGGCAAATGCAATTTATTCCCACTAAGTATGAGATGATGCACTTTGGGACTAGGGGAAAGGTATGCACAATGAATGGTAGGTCCCGAGGTAGTACCGAGAAACAAAAGGACCTTGGTTTACAAGTCCATAGATCCCTTACAGTGTTAGAAAAGATAGATAAGGTGTAAATATCTTTTTTAACGAGTCAGAAAACCGGAGCGAGTAAAAAAAACAGCATCTAGTCCTGTAGTTTCCAAGATCACTTTGTACCTGTCAAAACCAGTAAAAACCAATTTACTCCCTCTCATTTTGTTATGAATATTTCTGTGGTTGAACACTAAACAAAAACAATCAAAGGGCGGCAAGGTGGTTCAGCGGTTAGCACTGCTGCCTCATAGCGCCAGGGACCCGGGTTCGATTCCAGCCTCAGGCAACTATCTGTGTGGAGTTTGCACATTCTCCCCATGACTGCGTGGGTTTCCTACAGGTGCTCCAGTTTCCTCCCACAGTCCAAAGATGTGCAGGCTAGGTGAAATAGCCATGCTAAATTGCCCATTGGGATTAGGTTGGTTATAGGGGGATGAGTCTGGGTGGGATGCTCTGAGGTTCGGTGTGAACTTGTTGGGCCGAAGGGCCTGTTTTCACACTGTAGGAATTCTATTCTTCTGGAACTGTTGATACTGGAAATCAGAAACAAAAGCAGAAATTGTTGAAAAATCTCAGCAGATGTGGCAGCATCTATGGAGAGAAAGCAGAGTCACCATTTCAGGTTCAGTGACCCTTCCTCAGAAATTATTGTAGCTAGGAAAAGGTGATAGATAGGGTAGGGCTAGGAGTAAACGATAGGTGGAGATAGAGCCTAGAGAGTGACTGGGCAAATAACAGAATGGCTAAAGGTCACTGGGAGAATCAGTGACTGGTAATGGCAACCATTAGTATCTGACAATGGGTTGTTTGTAGTAGCAGCTCATGTGATGACAGGACCCTGGTGTGTGGGTGTGGGTGTTGGGGTAAGGACATGGGAGGAGGTGCTTAGGCCCTAAAATTGTTGAACCCGATACTCAGTCCAGAAGACTGCAGGGTTCCCAAGCAGAAAATGAGCACTGCAGCAAGCCCGAGATAAAGATGTTGGTCAAGGAACATGGTGGTGCTCATGGTCTGTGCTGGCCAGGGTACAAGCCCAACCTCCTCATAACAAAATCTCTTCAAACGTTGAATTACCCTAGTGTATCTTCTTCAGATTGTTGCCAATGCCAGTTTATCCTTCCTTAGATAAGGAGACCAAAACTATTTACAGAAATGCAGGTGCACTTTGACTAGTGTCTTGTATAGTTTGGCACGTTTTCACTATCATTATATCTCAATTCTAATATGTTATAGTCACTGTTCCCTGTAATAGCTAGAACATCATACCCATTAACGTCTATTTATGCCATTAATTCATTTATTTGGTTTTGAATACTGGGCACAGTCAATTCATTTATTTTGTTCTGAATACTATGCATATTTAAGTGCTATTAATTTCGCCTTTTTACTATTTCTTTCCGCTCTTTTATCCTATTTGCTTCTGTTTTCTAAAGATTATATGCTTCACCTCTTCAAGTCCCATTCTAGGTATGAATACCAAAATAGCCACCCTGCAATGCCTCCATATCTGTTGGCCTGTGTATCCGCTCTTCTGAGCATTCCCTTAGATAACCCTAGATATTCAATTTGCCACTTCAAATGAAACCCACTGACTCCCTTCTATCCCAATACTGGCGCCAGTGTTCATGGACAGATCAGGCATCAATCAGCTCACCATATTCATCAGATGGTTAAAACTACGCGCAAACGATGGGAAGAATCCTGTAACAATTTACCAGAGATGCACTGGTATTGAAGGACAGGAATAAAGATGAACAATTGTGCACTGCATGTCACAACAACCCTACCAAAGAATACTTTAAGCAGCAGTGACTCATCATGACAGAAACCAGTTGCCATCGAGTAACTAAAGAAAAACCAATATGGTTTCACTTCCTTGAATGGGAATGGAGTTAGACCTAAGAACATAAGAAATAGGAGCAAGTGGCTATTCAGCTCCTCAAGCTTACTCTGCCTTTCAACAAAATCATGGTTGATCTTCTATCTCAACACCATCATTTTGCACTATCCCAAGGATTGCGGCTGTTAATCTGGTCCAATCAGGGAGCCTTGGCTGACAGACATAAATAGGGACACCAAAGGTTCTGTTCACAAAGGTTCTGAGAGCTGGCTCTAAGGAATGGCAACCGTATCGTTCTGTCAATAAGGTTACCAAAACTGTACACAAGGCTACACCATTTCAATGTTAATTCTGAAAGCTCAGCAACTTAAAGCATTGACTCTGTTTTTCTCAGCACAGATGCCACTGAACCTGAACACTCGCAGTAATTTTTAACTTTATATCAGATTCCCAGCACCTGCAGTATTTTACTTGTCTTTTGTTTAATTTTGCTCCCTAAAACAAAATTAATGTTAAGGATTGTTTTCCTTTGTAGGATTTTCCAGTTCTGGCAGGGAACTGTGTCTTGAGAGTCTTAATGTCCGTCTGACTCAATAGAAAGTAGCAAATTGTCTCCTCCCATTTGAAAACAATGGACCAGCAATGCCAAAATGTGTTGAAAGGTACTCATCTACATGGATTTAAGAAAGCACTTGGCAAAGTATCTCAAAAAAGACTGGTTAAAAACATGGAGGCTCATGGAAGAGCAGAATTAGTGTCTGCTTAGAGAAAAAAAAAGGCTTATTATAGGTTATAGAAATTAGTGGCTTTTCAGACTGGAAGACAGCAGGTTGTGTACTCTTGCAGGTTGTGTACTCCAGTGTTCATAGTCAGAGGCCTACAGCTCAGAAAAAGCTAATCAAATCTGTGGTAATTAAAATCAACCCCTTTTTTAAGCACTTAGTTTTGATTTGGTAGACATTTACACACATATAAAGGTGACGTTCCTTCCCAATTAAAATCCCCATTACATAAATTAAAAATTAAACAGATAAAATTTGATACATCTTAGAGGGTAAATTGTATTGGCAATTTAAAATTACTTTTAAAATTCACTTCATGCACTACCTTTGTATAGACTTAGGGTCCTTGCTTTAATTTTCAATCATGTTTTCTGCGACTGTTTTGTTAGAATCTATGTTGGCTTTAACTTGCTTTCCCTCCAGCTTATAGATGTCATCAGGCTCAACTCCTTTGTGTCTGCCACCTTCAGTCATTTTATCCAGGGTCAGTTTTGTTCCTGCATGCTTACCTTCAGCGACTGGTGTACAAGGACACCCAGGTCCTGCTGCACACTTCCCCTCTCCCAATTTATAGCCATTCACGTAGTACTCTGCCTTCTTGTTTTTGCTTCCAAAGTGAAAAACCTCACATTTATCCAAATTATACTGTATCTACCACTGATTTACCTACTCAAACTGTCCAGATCATGCTGAAGGATCTTTGCATCCTCATCACAGTTCAACCTCCCAACCAACTTGGTATCATCTGCAAACTTGGAGATGTTACATTTTGTTCCCCCATCCAAATCAGTAATATGTATTGTGAATAGCTGGGGTCCCAGCAGCAATCCCTGTGGCACCCCATTAATTACTACTTGCCAATTTGAGAAGGACCCATTAATTCCTATACTTTGTTTCCTCTCTCCTCAACAGTTTCCTATCCATCTCAATACACTTCCCCCAATCCCAGGCGCTTTAATCTTGCACATTAATCTCTCATGTGGGACTTTGTCAAATGCTTTCTGAAAGTCCAAATACACCACATCGACTGGCTCCCCTTTGTCAACTCACTAGTTACATCTTCATAGAATTCCAACAGATTTGTCCTTCATAAATCCATGCTATCACTGTCTCATCCTGCCACTGGTTTCTAAATGTTCTGCTATAAAATCCTTGACAACGGATTTGAGAATTTTCCCCACTACCTAGCCCAAGATGTCTTTCTCTAAAGGACATTAGTGAACCAAATAGATGTTTACAACGATTGAAAATTGCATCATCACCAGTGGTCCAACTTTTAATTTTATAATTTTATTGTATTCAAATTTCACCATTTCTCATAGAGGAATTTGAAGCCATGTTGCTGGAATATTAATTTGGGGTTCTGGATTACTAATTCAGTGACAAGACTACTGTGCAACACTTACCTATATTGCAGGTGTAGCAGTGAGGATGATAGCAATAGACATTTTTAGGACACCGATAGGCTAAAAGAATGGGCAAATAAATGATAGATGGATTTCAATAGAGAAGTGTAAAGTGATGCATTTTGGCACAAGACAGAGAGGGGGAAATGGCAGGATATTTGAGTAGTACAGTTTGCTGGATGGCTGGTTTGTGATGCAGTGACATCAACAGCGCACATTCAATTCCTGCATTGCTGAGGTCACTGTGAAAACCCCACTTTCTCAATATTGTTCAAGGCATGGAGACTGTCAGGTTAAAGTCACACGCAGCCATCTCTCCCTCTAATAAGAGAGCAGATTATGTCCTCTAGACTCTAATCTAGCCCTAACTCTCACCTAACTCTATTGCAGAAGGCAATTTGAATTTCAGACAATTACAAAATACTAAAAAGTAGACAAGATTAACTCATTGTTAAATTAGATTGTTTAAGTGTTAGCCTATAAACAAGCTTATTTGCAGGGAAACTACTGGATGACGAAATCTGCCAGAGTAAAATTAAAAAAATCAGAGTTCACAACTTTTCAACACAATTGTAATCTCAATTAACAGTTATGACTTGTTAAATGCCAAATATGAAAGAAAACTGAAAACAAAATGGTTTTCTTATCTGAAAATCTACTGCAATATTCAGAGGTTGCCACTCACCATGCGTCCATATATCTTAATTGGTAATCCACATTTATCACAGAAATGAATGGGAGTGTCATCTTTCTCTCCAAGCAAATTTATCTGTAAAGTATGTTTAAACATCATGATTTATGATATTATTTCAATATGTACATGTACAGTTACAGTTTTTAAAAAAAAAGTTACCTTAAAATCCCAGAAAAACTGCACAGGAAGTCGATGCTGGCTTCCAAACACCTCTCCAGCTTTGCATTCATAGTTCTCATCATCGTCATAGTCAAATCCTTCTACATGATAGCAAAAGCAAAAGTTTCACATGAGGATATGACTCCAATATATAAAAAGTAACAAAATTTGGATTAACTAAGTAATAAAAACATAAGAAACAGCAGCAGGAGTAAATCATTCTACAAAGAATGAAAGGAATGTAGGCCAGTTATAATACAAAGAATGCAACAGCAGAGCATTTAGAAATACATACACTCAAGCAGTCAGCATGGGTTCATGAAGTGGAAGTCATGCCTGACAAATTTACCAGAGTTCTTTGAGGTGGTAGTAAGGAATATGGGGAATAAAGTGAAAGGGAAAGCAATGGATGCAACATATTTGAATTTTCAAAGGCATTTGATAATGTACCACACATTAAGATTACATTTGAAAATGTACAACACACACACATTATCTAAGAGAAGAGCCCATGGTATCAGGGGTTGTCTTTTAATATGGATAGAGGCCTGGCTAAATAATGGAAGACAGTGTTGGGATAAGGAGGACACTTCAGGATAGCAACCTGTAACTAGTGGAGTGTGACAGGGATCAGTGCTTGGTGCCACAATTATTTACATTATACAGTAATGATTTGGATAAGAAAAGTGAATCTTCTATAACCAAGTTTACAGAAGACACAAAAATAGGGAAGGCAACTGGTTAGGATGACACACCGTCATATTCCTACAGAGAGATATAGACAGACAGGTTAAGTGAGGGCAAAAACTCAGCAGATCGAATATAGTGTGGAAAAATGAAAGGTTATGCACATTTTCAGGAAGAATAGAAAAGCTGAATATTACATAAATGGAGAAAAACTGCAGAAAGCTATATAACAGAGGGATATGGGAGTTCTTATCCATTAATCACAAAAGTTGGCATCCAAGTTCAGCAAATAATAGGGAAGGCAAATAAAACATTCATTATTTTAAAGCAAATTGAGTATAAAAATAGGCAGGTTTTGCTAAAACTATACAGGGCCTAGTCAGACCACAGCTGGAATATTGTGAAGAGTTCTGGGCTATTTATCTAATGATATACCGACACAGAGGTAGTCCACAGAATTTCAGTAAGTTGATCCCGTATGGGGGACGGTCTTAGGAAGATAGGTTGAGTCGGCTGGGTCTGTGCTCATTGGAACTTAGCAGCAAGAGAAGTGACTTTATTGAAACATTCTTAGGGGAATCGACAGAGCTTAAAAGGTTGTTTCTTGTTGTGGGAGAGTCTCAAACCAAAGGGCATAATCTCAAAATAAGGGATCACATATTTAGGACTGGGAAGAAGAGGAATTTCTTCGGAGAGTAGAAAAGCTGTAAAATTCTTTACAGCAGAGGGATGTCAATGCTGGGTCACCAAGTATATTCAAGGCTTAGATTGATAGATGTTTAATCAGTAAAGGAATCAAGCATTACAGGGGAAAGGCAGGAAACTGCAGTTAAAGACCATCAAGGCAGACATGATCTCGCTGAATAGCAGACCAAATTTGGGCTGAATGGTCTACTTCTGCTCTTACATCTTATAATCAGTTCTCCAATTCTGAATGGTTTCCAACCTTATCTCATAGCTGTGGGAGCGTCCCGGAGGGATGTCAGAGGTCATCCAGAGGAGGTAGAAAACACATTCAAAATGGAAACTACCCACGAGGTCAAACAGTGTAACACTGGGAAAGTGAGGTATTACTACCCATTTTTAACAAGAAACCTTGTCAAATTTACATTTCAAAGTTTGCAAATGTGTTTGGCCTACTGCCTGTTTCACCATCAGCTGAGCAACATCATCTTCTTTGACAAAGACAGATGCAAAGCAACACCTCAGCTACGCTCCTTATCTCCATGCAATATTTCCCTCATTAGTCCATCATCAACCCCAATCCTCCTCAAACCAATCTTATCACAGAATTATTACAGCGCAGAGAATATCAATTTGTCCATCATGGTTTTATCAACTAGTGCCAATCTTCTGCCTGTTACTGATTGTATTATATTCAGCCTATATCTAGGTTTATTTTATCCACCTGATGTTGTTACAAGTACATTCTTTATCAACTTGTGCTCATCCAGCACCTCTCATTTCACACAACATTCCAAAGTACTTCACAGGAACATTATGCAACAAAATACTGCAGCATGCAAGCCATTTTAGACAATATGGCTAAAGGCTTGGTTAAAGTGGTAGGTTTTAAGGGTTTATGAAAAGAGCCAAGACAGGTAAAGCGATTAAAATTACTGATGCATAAAAGCCCAAGATTAGAGGACTAGTGAGATTTGGAATTGTACAAGTTTGAGAATTTTAAAATCAAGACATCCCTTGGCCAGTATAGACCAGTGAATACAGGTATTAAATAATGAGAGTGCCCCATTACACATTGGGTGTATTCTGTAGGTCACTAACTAGTTGGAAAGATAGAGTAGCAAAATTTCAGTGAAATTACAGAGAAGTGCAAGAACTAAAGAGTACTGATATTGGAGAAATTCAGCTCCTAACATAGACCAGGACAGAAATAATGGACAAAGTTCTTATGAACAAAAACAAAGTTGCTGGTAAAGCTCAGCAGGTCTGGCAGCATCTGTGGAGGAGAAAACAGAGCCAACATTTCGGGTACAGTGACCCTTCCTCAGAACTGATGGCGGCTGGGAAGATGTCAGTTTATATGCAGAAAATAGGGAGGTGGGTGGGGCAGGGAGTAAACAATAAGACAGAGCACAAAGAGAGAGAAAGACAGTTGGACAGACAAAGGAATTGCTAACGATCAGGCTGGGAGGGTGAATGGTCATTAATGACTAATAACAGGGGGTATGTAGTGGCAGGATATGTGGTAACAAGGCCTGGTGTGTGGGGTTGGGGGCTAGGACATGGGAGAGTTTAGGCCCTAAAATTATTGAACTCAATATTGAGTCTGGGGGGCTGTAGGGTCCCAAAGCAGAAAATGAGGTGTTGTTCCTCCAGCTTGCGTTGGGCTTCACTGGAACACTGTTGCAAGCTGGAGACAGAGATGGTGACCAGAGAGCAGGGTGGTGCATTGAAGTGGCAGGCAACAGGTAGCCCAGGGTCTTTTTTGCGAGCAGAACGTAGATGTTCTGCGAAGCGGTTGCCAAATCTACGCTTTGTTTCCCCAATGTAGAGGAGACCACATTGTGAGCAGCGAATGCAGTAGACTAGATTCTTGGAAGTGCAGGTGAAGTGTTGCTTCACCTGGAAGGTATGTTTGGGCCCTTGGATAGTGGGGAGGGAGGAGGTAAATGGACAGGTGTTGCACCTTCGCCGGTTACAGGGGAAGGTGCTGTAGGGCTGTGGGGAGGTGTTGGGGGTGAAGGAAGTGTGGACCAGGGTGTCCCGGAGGGAACAGTCCCTGCAGAAGGTGGACAAGGGAGGGGAGGGGAATATGTGTCTGGTGGTGGCATCTTGCTGGAAGTGGTGGAAATGGCGTCTGATGAATCTTCTGGATGTGGATGCTGGTGGGATGGTAGGTGAGGATAAGGGGAATTCTATCGCTGTTGCAGGAGGGAAGAGAAGGGGTGAGGGCAGAAGTGCGGGAGATGGGTCGGACCCAATTGAGGGCCCTGTTGACAACGGAGCTGGGCATTCCTTGGCTGAGGAAGAATGTGGACATTTCGGAGGCTCCCTTGTCGAAGTTGGCCTCATCTGAACATATGTGACGGAGATGGAGGACCTGAGAAAACGGGATGGAGTCTTTACGGGAAGTGGGGTGTGAGGATGTATAGTCCAGGTAGCTATGGGAGTCGGTGGGTTTGTAATGGATATTAGTGGCCAGTCCATCCCCAGAAATGTCGAGGAAGGGAAGGGAGGAGTCAGAGATAGACCAGGTGAAAGTGAGGGCGGGGTGGAAATTGGAGGTGAAATTGATGAAGTTTTCCAATTCTAGAGAGAGAGAAGCAGAGAGGGATATCATCGATGTATCGGAGAAAGAGTTGTGGGTGGGCGCCGGAATAGTACTGGAACAAGGAATGTTCCACGTACCCCACGAAGAGACAGGCATAACTGAAGAAAATGAGAGGAGTTGAAAGAGAAGTTGTCGAGGGTGAGGACAAGCTCAGTCAGGCGGAGGAGGGAGGTGGTGGGTGGGGATGGTTCAGGTCTTGTTCCAGGAAGAAGCAGAGAGCCCTAAGACCCTCCCGGTGGGGAATTGTTTTGTAAAGGGATTGCACATCCATGGTAAAGAGGAGATGGCTGGAGCCGGTAAACTGGAAGCTTTGAAACCGACATAAGGTGTCAGATGCATCATGGATGTATGTGGGTAGGGATTGGATCGGGGGGGAGAAGACTGAGTCAAGGTAGGAAGAGATGAGTTCTGTAGGGCATTAGTTCTTATGAACACAAACATTGGTTTGGCCTCAACTGGAGCATTCAGGTTTTTGCAGGGTACTGCACTTCAGGAATGTGTTTGAAGGCTTCAAAACACACAGATAGATTGATGAAAATGGGATTCTTTGCTGGAGAAAGCTGAGATGTTTGACAGACCTGTTAAAATTCTAAAAAGGCTGATACCAAGTAGGGCAGCATGGTGGCTCAGTAGTTAGCACTGCTGCCTCACAGTGCCTGCGTCCCGAGTTCAATTCCACACTCAGGCAATTGCCAGTATGGAAGCTTGCACTTTCTCCCTGTGTCTGTGCGCATTTTCACCGTGTGCTCCGGATCCCTCCTCAGTCCAAAGGTGTGCAGATTAGGGGGATTTACCACGCTATATTGCGCCTAGTGTCCATGGATGTGTAAACTGGGTGGCTTAGCCATGGGCTACAGGGATAGGGTAGGGTGGTGAGTCTGGATGCTCCTGTTAGGAGGATCAGTCTGTGTTGGATGGGCTGAATGGCCTGCTTCCACACTGTAGGGATTCCACAAACCACAAAGTAGATGGAGAGAAATTACTCTCAATAGTGAAATGATTCAAACAACAGAAAATACAGATTTAAAGTGCATAGAGAAAGAACAAGGCTAAGACAGCATACTTTTAAAAACACAGAGCGTGGTTAGGATCTAAAATGCACCACCTTGACAGATTTTGGAGGCAGATTCAATTGTTGCCAAAAGGGTAAGCAGCTGAAAAGGTTTGCATAGTTACAAGGAGGGGGCAGGGGGTGAGCTGCGTTATTCTGCTGTAATCATTCTGTAATTCTCCCCAAGCACGTGCACCTAACAAGATCCACACCACATTTTAACCTGATTTTGTAATGAAGCTATCGTCCTGTCACCTTCATCTGCAGTTAGAGACTTCGCAGAATTTCTGCTCATATTCCTCTGAACACGGGATGAGATTCTATTTCGGTTAGACTGTTTAGAGATTAACTTGATGGGGATACGTCTTCGAACATCAATGCCACTCAGACATCCAGAACCATCTGTGCCTTGCAGATCTTTATCTTTTGAAAATAAAATAAAACACGTTTTAAATAAATGAATTCCTGCTTATGCACACTACTGTAGGCTAGAGGCTGGGGGAGTGCATAGGGAGGGGGAGTGCACAGGGAGGGGGAGTGCATAGGG
>JAHRHZ010000134.1:2190040-2220224 GCA_024137785.1 Ginglymostoma cirratum
CGGACAAGGGAGGGGCAGTCGTAGTATGGCGCACTGACCTCTACATTGCTGAGGCCAGGCGCCAACTCTCTGACACCTCCTCCTACCGCCCCCTGGATCATGACCCCACCCCCGAGCACCAAACCATCATCTCCCAAACCATCCACAACCTCATCACCTCAGGTGACGTCCCACCCACCGCCTCCAACCTCATCGTTCCCCAACCCCGCACCGCTCGCTTCTATCTCCTTCCCAAAATCCACAAACCTGAATGCCCTGGTCGACCCATTGTCTCCACCTGCTCCTGCCCCACCAAACTCATCTCCACCTACCTAGACTCCATTTTCACCCCTTTGGTCCAGGAACTCCCTACCTACGTCCGTGACACCACCCACGCCCTCCACCTCCTCCAGAACTTCCAATTCCCTGGTCCCCAACACCTCATTTTTACTATGGATGTCCAGTCGCTATACACCTGTATTCCTCATGCAGATGGCCTAAAGGCCCTCCGCTTCTTCCTGTCCCGCAGAACTGACCAATCCCCCTCCACTGACACCCTCATCCGCTTAGCCAAACTCGTCCTCACCCTCAACAACTTTTCTTTCAATTCCTCCCACTTCCTACAGACAAAGGGGGTGGCCATGGGTACCCGCATGGGCCCAAGCTGTGCCTGCCTCTTTGTAGGTTACGTGGAACAATCCCTCTTCCATACCTACACTGGCCCTAAACCCCACCTCTTCCTCCGTTACATTGATGACTGCATCGGCGCCACCTCGTGCTCCCACGAGGAGCTCAAACAGTTCATCCACTTCAACACCTTCCACCCCAACCTGAAGTACACCTGGACCATCTCCAACACTTTTCTCTCTCCTTCCTGGACCTCTCTGTCTCCATCTCGGGTAACCACCTAGAAACCGATGTCCATTTCAAGCCCACTGACTCCCACAGCTACCTGGAATACACCTCCTCCCACCCACCTTCCTGCAAAAATGCCATCCCCTATTCCCAATTCCCAATTCCTTCGCCTCCGCCGCATCTGCTCCTAGGATGAGACATTCCACTCCCGTACATCTCAGATGTCCTCATTCTTCAGGGACCACAACTTCCCCCCAACAGTGGTCGAGAACGCCCTCGACCGTGTCTCCCGCATTTCCCGTAACACATCCCTCACGCCCCGTCCCCGCAATAATAACCAAAAAAGAATCCCCCTCGTCCTCACGTACCACCCCACCAACCTCCGGATCCAACGCATCATCCTCCGACACTTCCATCAGACCCCACCACCAAAGACATCTTTCCCTCCCCACCCTTATCTGCCTTCCGGAGGGACCACTCCCTCCGTGACTCCCTTGTCCGCTCCACACCCAGCACTTTTCCCTGGAACAGCAGGAAGTGCTACACCTGCCCCCACACCACCTCCCTCACCCCAATCCCAGGCCCCAAGAAGACTTTCCCCATCAGGCAGATGTTCACCTGCACATCTGCCAATGTGGTATACTGCATCCGCTGTACCTGCCTCTACATTGGGGAAACCAAGCGGAGGCTTGGGGACCACTTTGCAGAACACCTGCGCTCAGTTCGCAACAAACAACTGCACCTCCCAGTCGCGAACCATTTCAACTCCCCCTCCCATTCCTCAGACGACATGTCCACCCTGGGCCTCCTGCAATGCCACAGTGATGCCACCCGAAGGCTGCAGGAACAACAAATCATATTCAGCCTGGGAACCCTGCAGCCCAATGGTATCAATGTGGATTTCACAAGCTTCAAAATCTCCCCTCCCCCAACCGCACCCCAAAACCAGCCCAGCTCATCTCCACCTCCCTAACCTGTTTTTCCTCTCACCTCAAGCCCCACCCCCATCTCCTATCTACTAACATCATCCCGCCCCCTTGACCTGTCCGTCCTCCCTGGACTGATCTCCTCCCTACCCCCCCACCTACACTCACCTTTACTGGCTCCATCCCCGCCTCTTCGACCTGTCTGCCTCCTCTATCCATCCTCTATCTGCCTCCCCCTCTCTCCCTATTTATTTCAGAACCCTCTTCCTCTCCCCCATTTCTGATGAAGGGTCTAGGCCCGAAACGTCAAGTTTTCCTGCTCCTATGATGCTGCTTGGCCTGCTGTGTTCATCCAGATTTTGGCGGTGAGCAGGCAGGTAGCTGTATGAGGCAGTGAGGCAAATGAGGAAGAAACCAATATTTGGTTGGGAGCAGTATGAGACAGTCAGGGATCGGAATGATGCAGAAAGGTCTATGGGGGAGGAAGCAGTATTTGGCAGTGAGGTGTATGAGGCCGAGAGGCGAATGAGGAAGGGAGAACTATTTTGCAGGGAGCAGAATGAGGCAGAAAGGTGTATCGGGCTGGGAACAGTTTTTGGCAGTGAGCTGTATGAGGCAGTCAGGGAAATGTATGAGGCAGATAGGCGAATGCGGAATGGAACACTATTTGGCAGTGAGCTGTATGTGGCAGGCAGGGAGCGGAATGAGGCAGAAAGGTGTATCGGGCTGGGGACAGTATTTGGCAGGGAGCTGTATGAGGCAGTCAGGGAACTGTATGAAGCAGACAGGCGATGGCAGAACAATACACTATTTGGCAGTGAGCTGTATGTGGCAGGCAGGGAACAGAATACGGCAGAAAGGTATGTGCAGCAGGGTGCATATTTGGCAGTGAGTTTTGAGGCAGGCAGGGAGTTATATGAGGCAGACAGGCGAATGATTAAGGGAGCAGAATTTGGCAACGAGTTGTATGATGCAGGCAGGAAACGGGATGTGGCTGAAGGGGTACTAGACAGAGAGCAATATTTGGCAGATAGTGGTTTGAGGCAAGCAGGGAGTGGTATGAGGCAGAAAGATTTATGTGGCTGGTAGGAGTATATGGCAGGGAGCAGTATGATGCTGTCAGGCAGCGGTATGTGGCAGGTAAGGAACAGGATTAGGCAAAAAGGGTTATGATCCAGGGAGTATTATTTGGCCGTGAGCTGTATGAGGCAGAGAGGGGAATGAGGAAGGGAGTGTTATTTGGCAGGGAGTGGTATGAGGCAGAGAGGCAGCCGAATGAGTCAGAATGGCACATGAGGCTGGAAGCAGTGTTTGGCATTGAGCTGTATATGGCAGACAGGGAGCAGCATGAGGCAGAGAGGCGAATGAGGAAGGGAGCACAACTTGGCACGGAGCAGTATGAGGCAGGCAGGGAGCTTAATGAGAAAGAAGGGTGTATGGGTCAGGGAGAGGTATTTGGCAGTGAGCTGTATGAGGCAGGCACAGAGCTGTATGAGACAGAGAGGCGAATGAGGAATGGAGCAGTATTTGGCAGCGTGTGGGATGAGGCAGAAGGTTATTCAACTATGAGCAGCATTTGACAGGCACTGGTTTGAGGCAAGCAGGGGGAGGTACGAGGCAGGGATTTGTATGAGGCAGATAGACCTGTGAGGCTGGTAGGAGTGTATGGCAGAGAGCGGTGTGATGCTGTCCTGAAGTGGTATTTGACAGGCAGGGAACAGGATGAGGCAAAAAGTCGTATGAGACAGTGACCTGTATGAGGCAGTCAGGGGGCTGTATGAGGCAGAGAGGTGAATGAGGAATTGAGTACTATTTGTCCGGGCGTGGTATGAGTCAGCAGAATGGCGCATGGGGCTGGAAGCAGTATTCGGCAGTGAGCTGCATCAGGCAGTCAGGAAGCTGTATGAGGCAGACAGGCGAATGAGAAAGGGAGCACTATTTGGCATGGACAAAAACAAAGTTGCTGGAAAAGCTCAGCAGGTTTGGCAGCATCTGTGGAGGAGAAGACAGAGTTAACGTTTCGGGTCCGGATTCTGAGGAAGGGTCACTGGACCCGAAATGTTGACTCTGTTTTATTCTCCACAGCTGCTGCCAGACCTGCTGAGCTTTTCCAGCAACTTTGTTTTTGTTCCTGATTTACAGCATCCACAGTTCTTTTGGTTTTTATTCACTATTTGGCATGGATCAGTATGAGGCAAGCAGGGAGCGGAATGAGGATGGGAGAGAACAGCGGCCCCTGTTGTTCGTGAAGCAAATAACAGTCCCTTCTGTTCGTATAGAGAAAGGCAGCCCGTGTTGTTAGTGCAGAAAACAGCAGTCTTTTTTTTTAACTGCAGAAAACAGCAGTCCTTGATGTTATTGTGGTAAACATAAGTTCCTGTTGTTTGTGTAGAGAACAGTAGGACCCTGTTGCTCGTGTACAGATCTGCCCCTGTTGTTAGCTTAGAGAACAGCAGTTCCCGTTGTTTGGATAGAGAACAGCACTCCGTGTTGTTATTATGGAGAACAGTGGCCCCTGTTATTATCGCAGACGTTGATCTTGTAGACAACACCAATCGGGGTTATTAGTGTAAGGAAAAGCAGTCCCTGTTGTTCGTTTAGAGAACAGACATCCCTGTTCTTATTGTAGAGAACAAATGCACCTGTTGCGTGTAGTGAACGGCAGTCCCTGTTGCTGGTGTAGACAATGGGTGGCCCCTGTTCTAAGGGTAGAGAACAGCAGTCCCTGTTGTTATTGTGGAGAACAGCCACTCCTGTTGTCATTGCGGCGAACAGCAGGCCGTCTTGTTATTGTAGAGACAAGCACTCTCTGTTGTTGGTGTAGAGCACAGCAGTCCGTGTTGTTAGCATAGAGAACAGCGGTCCGTCTTGTTATTGTAGAGACGAGCACTCTCTGTTGTTGGTGTAGAGAACAGCGGCCCCTGTTGTTAGTGTAGATAACAGCAGTCCCTTTTTTTTTAACTGCAGAGAGCAGCAGTCCCTGTCGTTAGTGTTTTGAATAGCTGTCCCTGTTGTAAGTAAGAAGAACAGCATGCCCAGTTGTTAGTGTAGAAAACAGCAACCCCTTTTGTTAGTGACTGGAACAGCAATCGCTGAACTTATTGTGGAGAACAGATGCACCTGTTGCTATGGCCGTGATCAGCAGCCCCTTTTGTTCGTGGAGAGAACAGCGGGTCCCTGTTGTTATTGTGGAGAAAAGCACTTGCTATTGTTAATATTGTTATTGTTACAGATCTACTCCAAAACCTTAAAGTCCCTGTTTTTATTGTGGTAAACAACTGCTCCTGTTGTCATTGTGGTGAACAGCCGTCCCTGTTGTTAGTTTAGTGAACATCATTCCCTGTTGTTCATGTATAGAACAGCAGCCCGTGTTGTTGATGTCGTTAACAGTAGTCCCTGTTGTTAGCCAAGAGAGCAGCTGTCCGTGTTGTTAGCCAAGAGAGCAGCTGTCCGTGTTGTTAGCCAAGAGAGCAGCTGTCCGTGTTGTTAGCCAAGAGAACAGCTGTCCCTTTTGTTTTTGTACAGAACAGCAGTCCCTGTCTTTAATATAGACAATACCCGTCCCTGTGTTTTATCCTTACCCGCAGCCCCTGTCTTTATTTTAGTGAACATCAGTCTCTTCTTTGATTTTCGAAGAAACAAGTACCTTGTCTATCACACAGAGAGCAATAGTGCTTGTAGGTTTTTTTGTCGAGAACAGTGAACCCTGTTTATCTTGTACACAACAGCAATCCTTGTCTATACATCCCACTGTATCCCTCCCTACCTCTTCCTCTAACCAAAAGAAAAAGCACACAGACACTGCTTTGAGGACGAGAAGCAAAGGGAAAGGGAGAGCTCCAGGGAGCATCCTGAGATTTTGAGTGAGGAAGTCATACCTCGGGTATTTGCAGTGATAGGTAAGGGTAAGTTATTAATAAATTCTCCTAAACTGCTTTATTGGAGTTAGAAATGTCAGTCAGTTGGTTTAAGTGCTGCACTTGTGAGACATGGGAGATCCACGACCCTTCCAATCTCTCAGATGACTACATCTGCAGGAAATGTACCCAATTGCAGCTCCTCACAGGCTGTGTGGATAGGTTAGAGCAGCAATTGGGTGCACTGAGAAGCATGAGGATGGCAGAAAGCGTCATAGACAATAGTTTTAGAGATGTGGTGACACCCAAGATAGATGGGTGACCGCTAGAAGGGGCAGGCAGCCAGTGATGGAATCCCCTGTGGTTGTGCCCCTGTCTAACACATATACTGTTTTGGACGATGTTGGGGGGGGATGACCTATCGGGGGTAACAGCAGCAGCAGCAAGACTGGTGGCACCAAGGCTGGCTCTGTTCTTAAGAAGGAAAGGACAAAGAGCACTAGAGCAGTAGTTATAGGGGACTCTATAGTTAGGGGTACAGATAGGCGCTTCTGTGGATGTAAAAGAGAGTTCAAGATGGTATGTTGCCTCCTGGTGCCAGGGTCTAGGATGTCTCTGGGCAAAAAGCATTCTGAAGGGAACTGGTGAACAGCCAGACATTGTGGTATATTTTGGTACTAAAGACATATGTAGGATGATTGACAAGGTCCTGCAGCAGCAGTTCAGGGAGTTTGGTAGAAAGCTAAAGAGCAGGACCTCCAAGGTTGTAATCTCGGCATTAGTCCCAGTGCCCAGTGCCCAGTGCCATTGAGGCTAGAAATAGGAGGAGAGTACAGCTCAATGCATGGCTAAATTGATGGCATAGGAGGGAGGTTTTCAGATATCTGGGCTATTGGGATCTCTTCCGGGGCATGTGGAACCTGTCCAAGAAGGACAGGTTACATCTAAACTGGAGGGGCACAAATGTTCTGGTTGGGAAGTTTGCTGGTGTCACTTGGGAGGATTTAAACTAAGATAACAAGGTGTAGAGCTGGATAAACACAGCAGGCCAAGCAGCATCAGAGGAGCAGGAAAGCTGACGTTCCGGGCCTAGACCCTGCAGTTCCTACTATCTCTGAAAGGATATAAATTAGCTTGGCAGGAGGGTGGGAACCAAAGCAAAGGTGAATGGATTGAAAGGGAACTAGAGAATAGGCCAGTAAGACTCAGAGGAAGAGAAGGCAGGGTATGATTGCTGATCCAAGCGGGTCTGGTGGACTGAAGTGCATCTGTTTCAATGCAAGAAGTGTAACTGGTAAGGCAGATGAACTTAGAGCTTGGATTAGTACCTGGAACTATGATGTTGTTGCTATTACAGAGACTTGGTATAGGGAGGGACAGGACTGGCATCTTAACGTTCCAGGATACAGATTTTTCAGGTGGGATTAAGCAGGATATAAAAGGGGTGGGGGAGTTGCAGTACTTGTTAAGGAGAACATCACAGCTGTACTGCAGGAGGACACCTTGGATAACTCATACAGCGAGGCAATATGGGTAGACAATAGGAACAGGAAGGGCACAATCACAATGTCTGGGGTTTACTATCAGCCTCCCAACAGCCAGCGGGAGATAGAAGAACAGATATGTAGGCAGATTTTGGCAAGATGTAAAAGTAACAGTGTTGTTATTGTGGGTGATTTTAACTTCACACATATTGACTGGGACTCACTTAGTGCTTGGGGCTCAGATGGGGCAGAGTTTATAAGGAGCATCCAAGAGGACTTCCTGAAACAGCATGTAGATAGTCCAACTAGGAAAGGGGCCGTACTGAATCTAGTATTGGGGAATGAGCCTGGCCAAGTGGTTGATGTCTCATTAGAGGAGCAGCTTGGGAACAGTGATCACAATTCAGTAAGCTTTCAGGCACTGATGGATAAAGATAGATGTAGTTGTTAGGTGAAGGTGCTGGAGGGCTAATTACAACAAAAGGCAGAAACTGAAGAATGTAGATTGGAGGCAGACGGTTGAGGGCAAATCAACATATGGTATGTGGGAGGCTTTCAAGTGTAAGGTGCTGGGAACTCAGGACCGGCACATTCCTTTAAGGATGGAAGGATAAGTATGGTAAGTTTAGGGAACCTTGGATAACGAGAGATAGTGTGAGCCTAATCAAAAAGAAAAAGGGAGCATTTATCAAAGCTAGGAGGCTGGGAACACATGAAGGAAGGGTGGAATATAAGGAAAGTCAAAAGAAACTTAAGCAAGGAGTCAGGAGGGCTAAAAGGGGTCATGATAAATCATTGGCCAACAGGAAGGCTTTTTATAAATATGCAAAGAGCAAGAGGGTAGCCAGGCAGAGGGTTGGCCCATTCTTGAAGGGAATTTATGTGTGGAGCCAATGGAAGTGGGCGAGATATTAAATGAGTACTTTGTGTCAGTATTCACTGTAGAGAAGGACTTGGTGGATGTTGAGTTTGGGGAAGGGTGTGTAGATAGTTTGGGTCATGTTGAGATCAAAAGGGAGGAGGAATTGGGGCTCTTGAAAAACATTAAAGTAGACAACTCCCCAGGCCTGATGGGATATACCCCAGAATACTGAAAATTAAGGGAAGAAATTGCTGGGGCCTTGAGGGAAATCTTTGTATCCTCACTGGCTCCAGGGGAGGTCCCAGAGGATTGGAGAATGACCAATATTGTTCCTTAGTTTAAGAAAGTTGGCAAGCATAATCCAACATTCATTACAGGCTTGTGAGCCTTACGTCAGTGATACGGAAATTATTGGAGAGGATTCTTTGAGACAGGATTTACTCCCACCTGGAAATCAATGAGCGTATTAGCGAGAGGCAACATGGTTTTGTGAATGGGAGGTTGTGTCTCACTAACTTAGTTGAGTTTTTTGAGGAAGTGACAACAATGATCAGAGGGTAGGGCAATGGATGTTGTCCACATGGACTTCAGTAAGGCCTTTGACAATGTCCCTCATGGCAGGCTGATACAGAAGGTAAAGTTGCACTGGGTCAGAGCTGAGCTTGCAAGATGGGTAAAAGACTGCTTGATCATAGAAGACAGAGGGTAGCAGTGGAAGGGTGCATTTTTGAATGGAGGGCTGTGACTAATGGCGTACCTCAGGGATCAGTATTGGGACCTTTGCTGTTTGTAATATATATAAATGATTTGGAGGAGAATGTAACTGGTCTGATTAGTAATTTTGCTGATGACACAAAGGTTGGTGGAATTGCAGGTAACGATGAGGACCATCAAAGTATGCAGCAGGATATAGATCAGTTGGTGACGTAGGTAGAGAGATGGTAGATGGAGTTTAATCTGGAAAAATGTGAGGTAATGCATTTTGGAAGGTCTAATCCAGATGGAAAATATACAGTAAATGGCAGAACCCTTAAGAGTACTGATAGGCAGAGGGATCTGGATGTACAGGTACACAGGTCGCTGAAAGTGGCAACGCAGGTGGAAAAGGTAATCAACAAGGCATATGGCATGCTTTCCCTCATCGGCCAGGGCACTGAGTTTAAAAATTGGCAGGTAGATGCGTGCACAATGACCTCTGGCTGCTCACGCTCCCCCTTAAGAATTTCATGCAACCATTCAGAGACATCCTTGACCCTGGCACCTGGGAGACGACACACCATTCTGGAGTCTTGAACACGGCCACAGAAACACCCGTGCGTGCCCCTAGTGAGTTTTCTACCACTATTGCTTGCTTGGACTTTGCCTGGCCCTGCTCTACAGTGGAGTGAGTTGTGGTGCCACAGGCCTTAATGTTGCAGCTGTACTCCAGTGAGAGGTTATTCTCCCCAGTAGTATCTAAAATGGTATATCTGTCAGAAAGGGGAACAGCCACAGGACACATCCTGCACTATCTGCCTGACTTTCCTGGCGGTCATCCATCTACCTGACTGAAACTGTGGTGTGACCATATCACTGTAACTAGTGTTTATCACACTCTCTGCCCACTGTACACTCATCAGTGTGTCCAACTGCTATTCCAAACGAACAACACAGTCTGTGAGGAACTGCAGCCAGTCACACTTCCTGCAGACATAGTCATCAGGGACACTAGACTGTTCCCTGATTGACCACATTTGGTAGGAGGGGCACACCACTGCCCTAACTGCCATCTCTGCTCCTTTACAATCAGAAAGATAAAAGATTCTTACCTTGCCTTTACGTTGCTCGCCTTTCCCACTGAAACCCAGTATTCACCTAAGCCCGCACTTATACCAACCAGCAACACTTCTACCACACAGCAGCCCCTCAAACTATTTTGTTGGTAATTTCTAGTTAACTGGTTACTTGAATTGCAGTGCAATTTTTGCAACAGGCCAAGGACCTTCTAGACATATTTCCTCTTTCTACCTATATCATCAGTGTGGACAACAGCAACTGGATCTCTTCCTTCCTACTCCAAGTTCCTGAGAATTCCAGATCAGATATCCTGAACCTGGCACCAGACAGACAACACAGCCTTCTGGATGTATGATTATGGCCACAGAGAACAGTATCTTTTGCCCTGACTACATTCCTCTTTTCTCCCATCTCTTGAATGGCTTCCAGAACCACAGTGCTATGGTCATCAGTTTGTTCATCCTACCGACAGACCTCACTCTTGTCCACATAGGTAGCAAGAATTTCAAACCTGTAGACAAGCTCCAGGACTGAAGTTCTGCTGGATCCTCTATACCTCACTCATAGTCACAGCCTTCCGTTCCCTGATCACTGACCGAATGTGAGGTAGTTAATCTAAGGGATATGACTGCCTCCTGAAACACAGTGTCCAGGTAACTCTCCCCCTCCTTGATGTGTCACAGTGTTGGAAGGTCAGACTCCAGTTCATCAAGTCTGAGCCGGAGTTCCTCAGAGAAACCAACACTTGCTACTAATATGGTCACCATGAAACATAATGGGGTACTGCATCATGTAAATTACATGACCCTTCTCTACTTCACTTACTGAGTTCTTTATTTGTTTCTTCTTTAAGTTTCCTACACATAAAATTAAAATACATTAGATCCTGCTTGTACACAAGTAAAAGGTCATTCAGGGTGGTCAGTCAGGTTTTTGACATCAAGACTGTTAAGTTAGTCAACTCTAACATTATTTCCCTCTTTTGTTTTTAAAACAGTTAATTTAGTTGAAATCATCATTCCATCTCCTAAGTAATTATGGACTCTCTACTAGCGGCACTCAAAGCTGGTAACCATGGCAAATCTACTGATCACTGGGATCTTTGCTGAATGTCATTTATGTCTGCACTGTGTCCAGGATTCTTACTCATGTATCCACAGACTGGTTGGTCTGGTTCACTGTCACTGTGGTTGCCTGTACTACATTCTAACCACACTCTGAGTATTGAAATAATGCTACATTGAGATTCCCTTTTTATTCCCCCAGTTTGAGCTACAAAATCAATTTGAGATCTTGTCTTCATATCAACCATGTTTAAACCATTCCTAATTTTAAGGAACTCTTATTATATTGCCTCTACATGTTGTGTTCTCATTTATAATGCTATCTATCTAAAGATTGTGAATACCGTACCTATTAAACATTTTTCCCCACCAGCAACACACTTCTATACCCTTCTCCCCCTTCACCATCTTCAACACCAACCCTGTTCCATGATAGATGTCAGAGGACGAATTATGACAATTCACAACCCTGGTGTCTTATTTGTCCTTGCATAGTACTGCTGACAGGATAAACACCACACTACCATGTGATTTACCTTCATACTTGCAGAACAATTCATCCTCTTGAATTCTGTTTCTATTTTCTGCTTATTATTTTACCCAGATTATTATCATCCAGAAACTTTGAAATGGTATCCTATATGCACAAGGCCGTAAGACGACAGAACCCAAAGAGCAAATGTTCTTGATTGATCTATTGACCAACTGATCTTTGGTACCTATTGTTTAAAACATTCCTCCTGTGAAAACAAAAATGAAATAGACATTCTTCACTTCTGTCAGGTTGTGGTCCTGTAAACTAATTGGTACTACAGTGACTATTGCCTGTATAAACCTGTCAAAAATGTCATCTGCCTTATGAAAGTCTATGTACTCACAGACGAAACACCGTCTTCGCTGAGATAGTAAGAACTGCCAATCTGGAGTCAGAAACAACACAGTGTGGAGCTGGAAGAACACAGCAGGAAGAACACAGCAGGCCAGGCAGCATCAGAGGAACAGGAGAGCTGATGTTTTGGGTTGGGACCCTTCTTCGAACCCTTCATTTTCTGAAGAAGGGTCCCAACCTGAAACGTCAACTTTCCTGCTCCTCTGATGCTCCCTGGCCTGCTGCGTTCCTCTAGCTCCACACTGTGTTATCACAGTCTTTACCATGCTTTCTTTCTTAACAAATTGCTACTACTCTATTTTAGACACTAACTCCTCAAAAGACTGCAAAATATAACTGAACCTTCACAACACCTTTTCACCCTGCCCAATTAACTTGAACACTAAGGGTGCTGCTATAACATTTTTACAACTATAACACTTTCAACAATATTTATTATTAATATTATTATTACATTAATACTTGATTTTTTTTCAAGGAGGTGATGAGGGGGATTGATGAGGGTAATGCAGTGAATGGTGTTACATGGATTTTAGTAAAGCTTTCAACAACATCCCTCATTGTAGGCTCATCAAGGAAATTAAAATGCATGGGATCCCTGGTGACTTGGCCATTTGAATTCAGAATTGGCTTGCCCATAGACGACAGAGGGTAGTAGTGGTAGCTTGTTTATCAGGCTGGAGTTCCGTGACTAGTGGTGTTCCAAAGGGACCCGTACAGGGACCTCTTGTTTGTCATTTTATAAATGACTTGAATGTAAACATAGATGGGTTGGTTAGTAAGTTTGCAAATGCTACAAACATTGGTAGAGTTATGGATAGTGCAGAACATCATCTTCCCCACTGTTATTAGACTTCTGAATGGACCTCTCAAATTTGAAATCCAATGTTGACCTTATTTTTTGGGCAAGTGTAACTTTGTATTCCTCGCTCCGTTCAATCACCCTATGATCTTTGTATGTTATGATCTGCCTGTCCTACATGCAAAACAAAACTTTTCACTGTTAGGTACATGTGACAATAATAAAATAAATCAAATCAAAAATGTCGTCAAAGGATACAGATAATTTGCAAATATGGGCAGAGAAACGGCAGATGGAGTTTAATCCAGGTAAGTGTAAGGTGTTGCACTCTTGGAGATCAAATAAAGAACAAAGAACAATACAGCACAGGAACAGGCTCTTAAGCCTTCCAAGCCTGCGCTGCCATATGTTGTCCTTCCATGCTAAAACTTTCTTCAATTTCAGTATCCATATCCCTCTATTCCCTTCCTATTCGTGTATTTGTCCAAGTTTTTCTTGAATGCTGCCATTGTGTCTGCTTCCACTATCTCCTCTGGCAGTACATTGCAGGCATTCACCATCCTTTGTTGAAAAACTTGTTTCCCACATCTCTTTTAAACTACTTGCCCTCCCTGAACCTTGAACCTGTGTCCCCTAGCAATTGACCCCTCCTCCCTGGGGAAAAAAGCCTTATACTTTCCACTCTATCCATGCCATTCACGTTATTACAAATTTCTATCAAGTTGCCCCTCAAGCTCCTGCGTTCCAGTGAAAACAAACACAGTCTATCCATTTTTTCCTCATAACCAAAATACCTCAGACCAGGCAACATCCTGGTAAACCTTTTCTACACTGTCACCAAAGCATCCACATCCTTCTGGTAGTGTGGTGACCAGAACTTTAATACTTAAGACCAATCTGTCCCCATTGGTGGTATTGTGCCCCTCAAGACACATCTCACATTGTGTCATTTTACTTTTTGCTGCTTTCTTGCATAGGATGTCTCTGTCTATGAGAAAAGCAACATTTGGTAGCAATCCCTAATTGCCCTCGAGCAGGGCCACTTTTCTAGTCTGTTTCAGAAGGACAGTTGAGAGTGGTCATGCTGTCTGTCGGAGTTTAAACCAATTTGGAAGGGGGGGGAATGAGATGCCAATTAGAGATTCAGTAAAACAGAAGTACAGGCATGTCACTCTGGAAGACAGAGTGTGTATCATCAAGTTAATACGCAAGGGAGTGTGGCAAGGCATTTATTTTAATGCAAATATTCTTTATTGTTGGTATCACAGAAATGTTATCAAAACAGGCTCAGCACTAGCAGCCCACATTCTGGAATATAGAATCAATAGGTGAAATGGGAGCGGAAGACTGTATAAAAGTGTCACAATATTGATCAAGGACTGAAATAAAGAGGGATGATATCTTCAAAGGTCTCTCAAATTAGGCTAAATGGGGGGGATCAATCAAATTGCACAGACTGTAGCATGGACAGTGAAACATTCAGAGAGAAATACAGAAATGTAGGCAAATGTCACAGAAGTGTGACAAAAGAGGGTAACAAGTAATTTATAATTCATCACTAGATTGGCAGGGGGCACGATTTTAAACAGCAGGGAGGCAAGTGCAAGGCTGGAAGGTGACACAGTAATCAGAAATAGCAAGTTGAAGAGATAGGTCAGGATGGATCAGGACAGGGAGCGAGGAATGCCTGTTGGATTAAGTTGCATCTATTTCAATGCAAGAGGGCTGACAGGTAAGGCCGATGAACTCAGGGCGTGGATAGGTACATGGGACTGGGACATTATAGCCATTATAGAAACATGGCTAAGGGACGGACAGGACTGGCAGCTTAATGTGCCAGGGTACAAGTGCTTTAGGCAAGACAGAGGTGGAGGAGAGAGGGGAGGGCGAGTTGCCTTTTTGATGAAGGGAAGTATCACAGCAGTAGTCGGAGATGAAATAACTGAGAAATCATCCAGCAAGGCTTTGTGGGTGGAGCTAAGAAATAAGAAAGGGATACTATGGGCCCCCAAATAGTCAACAGGAATTACAGGAACAAATATGCAGGGAGAGTGGGGAGATTTGCAGGAGCAATAGGGTTGTCATGGTGGGTGATTTTAGTTTTCCTAACATAGACTGGGACTGCAATAGTGTTAAAGGCTTAGAAGGGGTGGAATTTTTTTAAATGTGTACAGGAAAGTTTCCTTAAGCAGTATATAGAGGGTTCTACTCTAGAAGGAGCAAAACCTGACCTACTTTGGGAAATGGGGTAGGACAGGTGACTGAGGTGACAGTGGGGGAGCACTTTGGGATCAGTGATCATAGTTCTATTAATTTTAAAATAGTTATGGAAAAAGATAAAACTGGTCTACTGGTTCAAGTTTTAAATTGGGGCAAGGTGAATTTTGATGGAAGTAGGCAGGAACTTGCAGGGGTTGATTGGAGTATTTTTTTTGCAGGCAAAGGGACCTCTGGCAAGTGGGAGACTTTTAAAAGTGTGATAGCTAGAGTTCAAGATCTTTATGATCCTGTGAAGGTAAAGGGCAAGGTTGGCAGACATAGGGAACCCTGGATAACAAGAGATATTGAAGCTTTGACCAGAAGAAAAGGAGGAGGCATGGCTCAGGGGCAGGCTGCTGGAATCAAGGGAATCCCTGGAGGTTTATAGAGAATGCAGGAGTTTACTGAAGAAGGAAATCAGGAGGATGAACAGGGGGCATGAGATAGCTTTGGCTGAAAAGATTAGGGTGAATCCAAAGAGATTCTTAAATTATGTTAAAGGAAGAAGAATAATTAAACAGAGAATAGGACCCCTCAAGGACCAAAGTGGACATATATGTGTGGAACTGCAGGAGACAGGCAAGGTCCTCAATGAATATTTCTCCTCTGTGCTTACCATGGAGAAAGACAAGACGACTTGGGAAAGTTAGAGGCAAGATCTTGGGGACAGTCCATAATCACAGTACTGGAGGTATTGGAAGTATTAGAATGTATGAAGGTGGATAAATTCCCTGGTCCTGACCAGATATATCCAAGAACTATGCAAGAGGCTAGGGAAGAAATTGCAGGGGCCCTGGCTGATATATTTTCATCATTGTTAGCCACGGGTGAGGTCCCGGAAGACTAGAGTGTAGCGAATGTTGTGCCCTTATTCAAAAAGGGCTGCAAAACTTAACATCTGTGGTAGGTAAGTTACTGAGTAGATTCTGAGGGATAACATATACATGCATTTAGAAAGGCAGGGTTTGATTAGGAGTAGTCAGCATGGCTTTGTGCGTGGGAGATCATGCCTCACAAATTTGTTAGAGTTCTTTGATGAAGATGAAGGAGGGTTAATGAGGGCAGTCGATGTAGTCTATATGGATTTCAGTAAGGCCTTTGATAAGGTTCCACATGGTAGGCTGCTCTGGAAGGTTAGATCGCATGGAATCAAGGAGAGCTGGCAAATTTGATACACAATTGGCTTGATGGTAGGAAGCAGAGAGTAATAGTGGAAGGATGCTTGTGGAATTGGAGGCCTGTGACTAGTGGTGTGCAACAGGAGTCGGTGCTGGGCCCATTGCTATTTGTTATCTATATCAATGATTTGGATGAGAATGTACAAAGCATGACTAGTAAACTTGTGGATGACACAAAATAGGCGGTTTCGTGTACAGTGAGGAAGGTTATTGGAAATTGCAGCAGTGGGCCGAGAAATGGCAAATAGAATTTATTATGGATGAGTGTGAGGTGTTGCATTTTGGAAAGTCAAATCCAGGTAGGAGTTTCATGGTGAATGGTAGGACCTTAAGGAATGGAAGAGAGAAACCTTAGAGTTCAGGTGCATGGTCCTCTGAAAGTGGAGTCACAGGTAGACAGGGCAGGGAAGTAGGATTTTGGCACACCGGCCTTGATCAGTCAGAGTATTGAGTATAGAAGTTGGGAAGTTATGACACAGTTGTACATGATGTTGGTGAGGCTGCATCTGGAGTATTGTGTTTGGTTTTGGTCACCTTGCTATAGAGAGGATGTTATTAAACTTGAAAGAGTACAGAAGAAATTTACAAGGATGTTGCCAGGACTCAAGGGGCTGAGTTACAGGGAGAAGTTGGACAAGCTGCGACCTTTATCTTCAGAGTGTAGGAGACTGAGGGGCATCTTAAAGAAGTGCATAAAATCCTGTGAGGCATGGATAGAGTGAATGCACTCAGTTTTTTTCCTCAGGGTTGGGGAATTGAGGACTAGAGGGCATCAGTTTAAGGTAAGAGGGGAAAGAATACATGAGAACCTGAGGGGCAATTTTTTTTTTTTTTTTTTTTTTTTTTTAAACACAGAGCGTGGGTATGGAATGAGCTGCCGGGGAAATGTTTGAGGTGGGTACATTAACAAAATTTAAAAGGAATTGGACAAATACATGAATAGGAAAGCTATAGAAGGATATGGGCCAAGTGCAGGGAAATGGGGTTAGTATGGACGGACATTTTGTCTGGCACAGACCAGTTTGGCCAAAGGGCCTGTCTCCGTGCTGTAGGACTCTGAACTCTATGACTAGGCAGAATACAAGAAGATTAGAGGAAGTCCAAATCTTAACATCTATTCAGGAAAACTTTAGAAAATCCTATTATAATGATATGCAGGTGGAAGAAGTGAGAGTGAGGGAGTATTTACATAATAGTGATCAGAATGGTCATTATGGAAGAGGACAAAGATGAGAATGAAAACTGAAAAAGGGGCTATATCCAATGTAGAGAGTTTTATTCACATGATTCAGGAGAGTGTTGGCCAGAAGTCATTGTAGACATAGAATCCATACAGTGTGGAAACAGGCCCTTCAGCCCAACAAGTCCACACCGAACCTTGGAGCATCCCTCACAGACCCATCTCATCTACAGACCCCTGAACACCATGGGCAATTCAGCTTAGCTAATCCACTTGACCTGCACATCTTTGGACTGTGGGAGGAAACCGGAGCACCTGGATGAAACCCACACAGACACGGGGAGAATGTGCAAACTCCACACAGTCACCCAATGGTGGAAAGATCCCGGCTCCATGGCACTGTGAAGCAGCAGTGCTAACCACTGAGCCACCGTGCCGCCCTAACATACTATGGAGACTAACAAGATTTACAGCAATTACTTGTAGCTTCAGTTGGAAACTCAGACAGATCTGGCTATGGCACCTGTTCATTTTTATAACAAAATTTAAATTTCTGAAACTTGATTCATTTCCAAGATATTAGAGTTTCATAAATTCATTTATATGTTTTTTTGTGTTTGATTTCTCCTTTCTCTGCTATATTTAAGAATTTATTCTGGGGAACATATTTGCATAGTTCATGAATGAACGCAGGCAGTATCATTGATCAGCCAAGTACAGTCCAATAGGGTAATATGGAGACAAACTATGCACGATACTCCCAATGGATGTACCAAGTAATCAGGACCAAAAACTGTGGGAAGAGCACCAAAGGTGAAATATGAAAGATATCTGGAAAGTAAAACTCTAGAAAAATTTCAGCACGGTCTTACTGAGTTGTATTGAGAATTCAATTGTTGAAATCACTCCAAGTCTTGTCTAGTAAGGATATATTGTAAGAGGACTGGATATGAAGGGAACGATCCTACTTATACCATACATTATAATCAGGAAGATGCCTTAAGTGGCTCTACAGGAGGAAATTAGCATCAAATAACTGGACACAAACATATGAATTACTAATTGGATACTGCTGACTAAAGTGCAGCTTAAAACAATTGGTTTTAGGAATGGAATGAAATGACATAATTACAGATGGCATATTACTATAGAGACACCAGAATCTGGAATTGTTTCAGAGAGGAGAATATTTGACAATTTATTTACAGCTTAGAGCATTTTGTGGTTTACTTTTTTTTATCTGCAAGAGGTTCTATGGTGGGTCAGTGTCACTCATCTGAAACCATGTTCATCCATTGCACTTATTCACTATGCCCTCACTGGTTACCACACTGCCATTGTTGAACTTCCCCTTCCCAGGTGCAGTCGATGTTTGTCTCAAAATATGTCCTGGGGAACAGACCATAGATGTGTCACAGGGTTGCTAAGGACGAACCTCGACAAAAACCGATTCTTCTTTCTCCAGACTTCCTTGGCAAAGGCACATTCCAGAAGGAGATGTGTGACAGTCTCCACCCCACTGCAGCTGTTTTGAGGGCAGCATGCAGTCACACCGACCAGTTCTGCTTTGTTTACTATTTTACTGTTACTTCTGTTGATGTATGCAAGTGAGGCTTCTTTTGTTATAGTTTAAAACTGTACATTGACATGAACCACATGAGACCAGATAACTTTTGGTTCAGATTTTACAAATTGCAGGCTGAGCTGCAGATACGTTTTCAGTGACAGCAGCGTGAGCCAGAGTGCCGACAGGAAGGTAAGGTTGTCTTTTTCTCCAGTATAAAAACTTACCTCGTGCAGCAGCGGCCCTCTTGTTTTCAGCGGCCGCAGCGGGCTTGTGGACAGAACACAAGCCAGTAAGGAACTGATATATTCGGGCATTGGCTAGGGTCCATGATGTCTCGGATCATGTCTTCAAGATCCTTAACTGGGAGGGTGCGCAACGAGCATGTCATGGTACACATCGGTACCAATGACATAGGTAGAAAAAGGACAGAAAAAGTGTAAAACGAGTACAGGGAGTTAGGGTGGAAGCTGAAGTCCGGGACAAACAGGGTAGTTATCTCTGGATTACTACCAGTGCCATGTGATAATGAGGTAAGAAATAGGGAGAGAGTGCAGCTAAACACGTGGCTACAGGGCTGGTGTAGGAGGGAGGGCTTCCATTATATGGATAATTGGAGCACATTCTGGGGAAGGTGGGACCTGTACAGTAAGGACGGGGTGCACCTAAACCGGAAGGGCATAAATATCCTGGGAGGGAGGTTTGCTCGAGCTATACAGTATGGTTTAAACTAGATTGGCAGGGGGTGGGGAACCGGATTTATAATTCAGAGGATGAGGTATTCAGCCTTCCAACTGACACAACAGGGAGTGAGGTTGTTTATAAAGAAGTGCGGTCAGTGGAGCATAATTGTGGAAAAAGAGATGGTTTGAGGTCTGTATTCTTCAATGCTAGAAGTATCAGAAATAAGGCGGATGAACCAAAAGCATGGGTCGGTACTTGGAACTATGCTGTTGTGGCCATCGCAGAAACTTGCGTAACTCAGGGAGAGGAATGGTTGCTGGAAGTTCCAGAATTTAGATGTTTTAAGAGAGGCAGGGGAGTGGCATTGCTAGTCAGGGCTAGTATAGCAGCTACTGAAAGGCAGTTCGAGAATGATATGTCTACAGAGTCAGTTTGGGTTGAGGTCAGGAACAAGAAAGGAGTTTGTTGGGTTTTTTTTTTTTTTAAACAGACCCCCTAATAGTTGCAGAGAAGTATTGGTGGGCAGATACTGGAAAGGTGCAAAAGTCACAGATTGTAGTTATGGGTGACTTCAACTTTCCAAATATTGATTGGAAACATTGTAGTTGTAATAGTTTAGATCGAGCGGATTTTGTCTAGTGCGTTCGGGAATGATTCCTGACACAGTACGTAGATAGACCAACACAAGGAGAGGCCACTTTGGATTTGGTGCTTGGCAATGAACCGGGCCAAGTGTTAGACCTGTTGGTAGGAGAGCATTTTGTGGGAGCGACCACGATTCTGTTACTTTCACAATAGTTATGGAAAAGGATAGGTACATACAGCAGGGTAAGGTTTATAATTGGGGGAAGGGTAATTACAATTCTGTTAGGCAAGAACTGGGTAACATAAATTGGGAACAGATGCTGTCAGGGAAGGGTATTATTGAAATGTGGAGATTGTTTAAGGAAGGCATATTGCGTGTGCTTGATATGTTTATCCCTAGCAGGCAGGGAAGATGCGGTCGAGTGAGAGCCTTGGTTCTCAAGAGAGATCGAACGAAAAGGCTCTAGAGGGATACAAGTTATCCAGGAAGTTGCTGAAGAAAGACCTTAGGAGAGCTATAAGGGGGCATGAGAAAACCTTGGCAGATAGGATCAAAGAAAACTCCAAGGCTTTTTACACGTACGTGAGGAATAAGAGAATGACCAGAGAAAGGGTAGGGCCGATCAAGGATTGTAAAGGGAATTTGTGCACGGAGCCTGAAGAGATAGGAGAGGTCCCTAATGAATACTTTTCTTCAGTATTCACAACTGAAAGGGACCAAGCTGTAGAGAGGGCAGTGTGAAACAGGCTGGTAGGCTAGAGGAGGTTGATGTTAATAAGGAAGATGTGCTAGGAATTTTGAGGAAGTTGAAGATAGATAAGTCCCCTGGGACTGATGGGATTTGTCCAAGAATTCTATGGGAAGCGAGGGACTGGACCACAGGGCCTATGGCGATAATCTTTTCGTCCTCGCTGCACACAGGTATAGTGCCAGAAGATTGGAGAGAGGCAAACGTCATTCCCTTGTTAAAAAAGGGAATAGGGATAACCCTGGAAATTACAGGCCACTTAGTCTTCCATCAGTGGTGGGCAAATTATTGGAAAGGGCTCAGAGATAGGATTTATGATCACTTGGAAAGGCACAGTTTGATTCTTGATACTCAGCATGGATTTGTGAGGGGTAGATCATGCCTCACAAACCTTATTGAATTCTTTGAAGAGGTGACCAAACACGTGGATGAGGGTAGAGCAGTGGATGTGGTATACATGGATTTAAGTAAAGCATTTGAAAAGGTTCCCTATGCATACAGTTCCTTCACCTGGATCATTAATGTACAAAGTGAAACGTTGTGACCCTTGTTGAATTCCACTTGTCACCATCTGCCATCCTCAGAAAAACCCTTTTATCCCCGCCCTCTGCTTTCTGCCAGACAGCCAATCTTCTATCCATGCTAGCACCTTGCCTCTAACACCATGGGCCCTTATCTTACTCAGCAGCCTCCTGTGTGGCACTTATCAAAGGCCTTTTTGAAGTCCAGGTAAATAACATCCATTGGCTCTCCTTGGTCTACCTTGCTCATTATTTCCTCAATGAATTCTAGCAGATTTGTCAGGCATGACCTCCTCTTGATGAAACCATGCTGACTTTGCCCTATTTTGCTATACACTTCCAAATATTCAGCAATCTCATCCTTTACAATGGACTCCAAAATCTTACCCACGACTGAGGTTAGGCTAATCGGCCTGTAATTTTCTGTCTTTTGCCTTAGTCCATTTTTAAACAGGGGTGTCATGTTAGCAATTTTTCAGTCCTCTGGGACTCTCCTTGACCCTAGTGATTCCTGAAAGTTCACCACTAACACTTCCACTATCTCTTCAGCTATCTCCTTTAGAACTCTTGGGTATAGTCCATCTGGTCCAGGTGATTTGTCTACCTTCAAGCCAATCAGTTTTACTAGCATCTTTTCCTTGGTGATGGCCACCATACTCAGCTCTGTCCCTGACTCTTTTGATATTATTCGTGTCTTCCACTGTGAAGACTGTCTTTCCTGCTGGGCTCCTCTTCCAGTCAATTCTGCCCAGCTCCTCCTTCATACCTCTGTAGTCACCTTTATTCAGCTGTAATACCGTTACCTCTGATTCTATCTTCTCCCTCTCAAATTGCAGAGTAAAGTCTATCATCTTGTGATCACTGCCTCCTAAGGGTTGCTTTACCTTAAACTCGCTTATCAAGTCTGCCTCATTGTACAACACCAAATCCAGTATTGCCTGTTCCCTTGTGGGCTCCACCACGAGCTGCTCCCTAAGTTTTAAGGTAGCTATGAATAAGGGCAAGTCAGAACCTTGCTGGAAGGTACTAAATTGAGACAGGGCAAATTATATCAATATTAGGTAGGAGCTGGGGAGTGTTAATTTGGAGGAAACGTTACAGGAGACTGTATAGGGAGGGGGGGAGCATTGTTCTCTGAAGCCAAGTGTGGGAGTCCAAAAGACTGCATTAGGGCTCTAGATATCTTTTCGGAGGTGAAAAGGAACTCGCACTAGGAGGGAAGACCGGCTGTTGTGATCCTTAAAAGGATCTGTGTCTGGGGAAGAATAAGAAAATGTGGTCTGCGCAGTCAATACGAGGAGTTAGGCTATGAACTAGGAAGCATAACCTCAAAGTTCATATGTTCTGCATTATTACATGAACCATTAAAACCGACACAGGTCATATCTGATGAAAGAGACAAATGTGTTTCCCAATATCTGATGTGAGATAAAGAAATGGGTCCCAGTTTGTGGACTACTGGAACCAGTCTTAGTGAAAGTGCAATCTATACTTTTGGGCTAGTTGAGACTTGAATTGTGCTGGGGTTGGTATCCTTTCTGATGTTGTTAAGAGAGTAATGTAGGGGAATTTAAACTAAATAAAAGGGCAAGAGGTCAAAGCTGGCTGCAGCCCCACTCTCACTCTCTTCCTTGTTTGGTTCCTTTCACACCTCCACTATGTTTGACTAGGAACAGACTGCAGCTTCATTCTCATACTGTTCCTGTCTCCTGTCAGGCCCCTGATCCACTCCAATTCTGTTCCCTACTAACAGGCACTGAGATTCATAGATTTGGAGATTCAAAGTGCAGAAAAGGACATTCAACCCATTGAGTCTGGACCGATATAACTATCACTAAAAGTGCACTTACCCAATTTCATGCACTTTGTCCCATGTCCATGAATTTCACGATATTTGAAATACTCATCCAAATATCTTTTTAAAGGTTGTAAGGTTTCCAGCCTCCATTACCTTCCGGGCAGTGCATTCCAGAGTTTCACCACCTGCTGTATGAAAAGGTTTTTTTTTCAAATCGCCTCTGGATATCCTGCCTCATACCCTAAAACTATGCCCCCTCATGATTGACTCCTCAACCAATGATAAGAGCTGCCTTATATTAACTATGTCCATGCCCCTCATAATCTTATACACCTCAATCACGTCACCCCTCAGTCTTCTCTGCTCTAAAGGGAAAAATCCAAGCCTATCTAGTCTCACTTTATAGCTCAATTTCTCCATCCCAGGCAACATCCTGGTGAACCTCCTCTGAACCCCTTCTAATGCTATTCCATCCTTCCTGTTGTGGGGCAATGAGAACTGCACAGAAAGTACTCTAGTTGAGGTCTGACCAATGGTCTGTACAGCTTTGACATTACCTCCTTGCTCTTATATTCTATGCCATGACTGATAAAAGTAAGTATGCCTTCTTAACTATCCAAATGCCTTCTTAACTATTCCTAGTCACACACTCTACCAACTACAGGGAAGTGTGAATAATTACCCCAAGATCCCTCTGTTCTTCTAAGCTGCCCAGTGTCCTGCCTTTAACTAACTACTCTCTCATATTGTTTCTTCTACCAAAGTGCATCAGCTCTGTGCTAATTCTGTGGCTTTAGGTGGTTATTTTGTCATTTTTTTATGAAGAGAGGTTTAAGGTAGAGGCGCTGACCTGGCTAGTGAAGACCCATAAAGTAAACAGCTTGGAAGGCCTTTTATTTAAGTTGGAACAATAGAAGCAGCCTGGATGGGTGTGGGCAGTGCTCACAGACCAGGATTACTAGCTTTGTTTTAGTTTTTAGATTTAGCTTTAAACATTTAGCTTTAATGTTGAAGTCTCAAAAGGGCAGAAGCTGCTGAAGTTTGAAGAAGTAGAAGCTATCTTTTCCCTCTCTCCATAACAGCTAAGAGCTAGGGATTCTCCTTGCAGACGGGTTAACTGTGAGACAAAATCTATCTTTCTGCCTTTTTGAAAAGGGATGTGATTTTGGGATGCTACTATTGTTGTGAATTTGGATAGTGTGCTTTTGGATTGGGAGGCAGGAAGTTAGGATTTGGTGTTTGTAAAATGCTAGGGGGTGGGGAAAGCATTGCATGGTCACTTTAAAAGATCATGTGCTTTTTCTGAGCTTTGAGAATTAAAATGGATGGCTGTGAGAAGCAGCTTGAAAGTTTGCAAGTACACAGAGAGCACCCAGATTGAAATATTTATATAAAAGGGCCTTACAGTTAGCAGGCCAAACAGGAGTTTTTACCAAGACAACAAGCTTTTGAATTTAGCCAATCAATTTGAACCAGGCACTTAGATACCAAAAACCTATTAAATTTAAATCTGATGGTTTTGACAACATAGGGCCAATCCTATTGTAAGAAATATTGATATGTCATCAAGGGTATAAAAAGAAGGGGGCAGTTGGACAAAGCCATAGAGCTAGCTGCTATCCACTAAAGCTATTGGCCCTCAGCTCTTAACAGACATTCGCTGGCTCTCACAGCCTTCTCTATGTCTTAGAGAAAACACAATATAAATAACAACGGTACCAATGGCACAACTAGTTAATATTCCTGACAGAAGAATCAACACAGAAGGCATTCTTGACAGATGAATCAACAGAGAAGGCACAGAACATTCTGGAAGACACATATCCTGGTTGTAATTTCAATAGACTAAATTCTATTTTTTATATATAAAGGTAGAACTTGTATTTACTGGAACAACATTCTATTGGAATCTTGCTTTGTTCAGGAATAGTTAGTAGTGAGAAGGAACTTATTTGGTTTGTTAATAGTTTAATTAATTTGTTCACTGTTAGAGTTAGATAAATAAATTGTTACTTGTTGATTTTAATGTGGAAGAGTGTCAGGAATCTATTTTATTTAACCACTAGAAGTTGCTGAAAAGCAGGTTACACCACTTTTCACCCTCCTTTTACACATTATAGGGTGAGGTGCTCCTCTTTGGGTGATCAATTTTAGTTTTCAGAGAGGGTTTCAACCTCCACTTTATAACACTACATTGAAACAATAATTTAGTAATACTGACCGCATCTATTGTTCGGTTAAGTTTTCCGATAGAGTTAAGTTATTATAAGGTCTTCTTTCACAAGAACATAAGAACTAGGAGCAGGAGTAGGCCATCTGGCCCCTCGAGCCTGCCCCGCCATTTTATAAGGTCATGGCTGATCTTTTTGAGACTCAGCTCCACTTACCCGCCCACTCACCATAACCCTTAATTCCTTTACTGTTCAAAATTTTATCTAGCCTTGCCTTAAAAACATTCAGCGAGGTAGCTTCAACCGCTTCACTGGGCAGGGAATTCCACAGATTCACAACCCTTTGGGTGAAGAAGTTCCTCCTGACCTCAGTCCTACATCTGCTTCCCTTTATTTTGAGGGAATGCCCTCTAGTCCTAGTTTCACCTGCTAGCAGAAACAACCTCCCTGCCTCCACTTTATCTATTACCTTCATAATCTTATATGTTTCTATAAGATCTCCCTTCATTCTTCTGAATTCCCATGAATATTAACCCAGCCTACTCAGTCTCTCCTCATAATCAAACCCTTTCAAATCTGGAATCGACTGAGTGAATCTCCACTACACCCCCTCCAGTGCTAGTATATCCCTTCTCAAGTAAAGAGACCAAAACTGCACACAGTACTCCAGGAGTAGCCTCACCAGGACCCTACACAGCTGCAGCATAGCCTCTCTGTTTTTAAACTCCATCCCTTTAGCAATGACAGACAAAATCCCATTTTGCCTTTTTAATTACCTGCTGCACCTGCAATCCTACTTTTAGCAATTCATGCACAAGGACACCCAAGTCTCTGCACAGCAGCATGCTGCAATTTATAACCATTTAAAACAGTCCATTTTGCTGTTATTCCTACCAAAATGGATGACCTCAGACTTATCAACATTGCACTCTATCTACCAGCCTTTGCCCACTCACTTAGACTATCTATATCCTTCTACAGACTTTCAGTATCTTCTGCACATTTTGCTCTGCCATTCATCTTAGTGCCATCTGCAAATTTTGACACACGACATTTAGTTCCCAACTCCAAATCATCGATGTAAGTCGTAGACAATTGTGGTCCCAACACTGATCCCTGAGGCACACCACTAGCCACCGACCACCAACCAGAAAAACACCCATCAACCCCTACTCTTTGCTTTCTACTTGTCAACCAATCCTCTATTCATGCCAATATTTTACCTGTAATACCGTGCAACTTTATCTTATGTAGCAGCCTTTGGTGTGGCACCTTGTCAAATGCCTTCTGGAAATCCAGATATACACCACATCCACAGGTTCCCCATTGTCCACCATGCAAATAATGTCCTCCAAGAATTCCACCAAATTAGTTAAACATGACCTACCCTTCATGATCCCATGCTGGGTGCTATTTCTTCCTTAATGATAGATTCAAGCATTTTCCCCACTACCAAAATTAAGCTAACTGGCCTGCTTTTTGTCTATTTCCTTTTTTAAACAGTGGCGTCACATTGGCTGTTTTCCAATCTGTGGGAACCACCCCAGAGTCCAATGAATTTCAGTAAATAATTACTAGTGCATTTGATATTTCCCCCATCACCTCTTTTAGTACCCTGGGATGCATCTCATCAGGGCCAGGAGACTTGTCTACCTTTCGCCCCATTAGCTTGCCCAGCACTGCCTCTTTAGTGATAATGATAGTTTCTAGGTCCTCACCTGCTATAACCTTCTTGCCATTGGTTTTCGTCATGTTATTTGTGTCTTCCACTGTGAAGACTGACACAAAGTAACTGTTTAATGCCTCGGCTATTTCCTCGTTCTCAGTTATTAAATTGGTCTTTTCATCCTCGAAAGGACCAATGTTTACCTTCGCCGCTCTTTTATGATATACATACTTATAGAAACGTTTGCTGCCTGTTTTTATATTCTGAGCTAGTTTACTCTCATAATCTATCTTACTTTTCTTTATTTTTTTTTGTGGCTTTCTGTTGGCCTTTAAAAATTTTCTAGTCTACTAGTTTCCCACAACTCTTTGCTTTTTTGTATGTGTTTATTTTTTTCAATCTGATACTTTTCTTTATTTCCTCAGTCATCCATGGCTGAATATCTCTTTTCCTATAGTTCTTCCTTATCACTGGAATATACTTCTGCTGAGCACTGTGAAAAATTGTTTTGAAAGTCCTCCACTGTTCCTCAATTGACCCACCATCAAGTTTTTGCTCCCATTCTACCTTAGCTAACTCCTCCCTCATCCCATCATAGTCTCCCTTGTTTAAGCACAGGACATTGGCACTGGATTTAACCTTCTCACGCTCCATGTCCATTTTAAATTTGACCACACTGTGATCGCTCCTTCCGAGAGGATCCCTAACTGTGAGATCATTAATTATTCCTGTTGCGTCACACAGGACTAGATCTAGGATAGCTTGCTCCCTTGGAAGTTCCATTACATATTGTTTAAGGAAATTATCGCGGTTGCATTCTATGAACCTCTCCTCAAGGCTGCCTGGTTTGACCAATTGATATGTAGATTAAAATCCCCCATGATAATTGCTGTACCATTTTTACATGCATTAGCTATTTCTATGTTTATTGCCCACCCCACCACGATGTCATTATTTGGTGGGCTATAGACCACACCTATCAGTGACTTCTTTTCCACACCATTCCTAATTTCCACCCAAATGGATTCAACCTTTTGTTCAGTAGAACCTATATCTTCTCTCACTATCGCCCTGATATCATCCTTAAAAATCAGAGCGACACCACCTCCCTTACCTTCCTGTCTGTCTTTCCGAACAGTTTGATACCCCTGGATATTTAACCCCCAGTCAGGACCATCCTGTAACCATGTCTCTGTAATGGCCACTAAATCATACCCATTTGCCATGAGTTGCTCTGTCAACTCTGTCAACTCATCCACCTTGTTATGTATGCTCCAAGCATTCAGATAAATTTTCCTTATGCCAGTTTTTGCACCTTCTTTTTGAGTCCTGTCACTTCCATTACTAACAGCTCTTGAATTCTCCTTCCCTTTAATGTTTTTTCTAATTTTCAATGGAGTTGAAGCTTCCTTGTCACCTGCTAACCTGCTGCTTTGCCTTCCATTAACTGTCATACTCCCTGTATGCTCACTCCTCCCTTCCACCCTACTTACGAGTTTAAAGTCCTATTGACCATCCTATTTACCCTTTTCACCAGTACACCGGACCCAGCCCTGTTCATGTAGAGTCCATCCCAGTGGGGGAGATCCCTCCTGTCCAAGAACTGATGCCACTGCCCCATGAAAAGGAAACCCTCTTTCCCACACCACTTTTTTATCCACGTGTTTACTTCCCTGATCCTCACCTCCCTATGCCAATTTGCACATGGCTTGGGCAGCAATCCAGAGATTATGGCCCTTGAAGACCTGTTTTTTAAATTTTGTTCCTAGCTTTTCATAATCCTGAAACAACAGGTCTTTCTTCCTAGTCCTGCCTATGTTGTTGGTACCTACATGGACCACAACAACTGGATCCTCCCCCGGCTCTCAAGCCGGTCAGAGATGTCTTGCACCCTGGCACCGGGCAGGCAACACACTATGCGGGACTCTCTATCCTCCTTGCAAAGGATACTGTGTATCCCCCTGATGATGGAATTCCCTACAACTACAAGCTGTCTTTTAGCTCCCCCCTCTTGAACGGCCTCCTGAACCATAGTACCATGGTCAGTTGACTCATCCTTCCTGCAGCCCTGTTCCTCATCCAGGCAGGGAGCAAGTGCCTCATACCTGTGGTACAATGTCAAGGGCTACGGCTCCTGTGTTCCTGTCTGCAGGGTCATTCTAACTGCCTCACTCATAGTCACAAACTGCTGTCCCTGGCCGCTGATTGAATTAACATTAGTTAATTTACTAGATGTGACTGCCTTCAGGAACACAGCACCTGGGTATTTCTCCCTCTCCCGGATGTGCCGCGGTGTTTGGAGTTCAGATTCCAGCTCATCAATTTTGAGCCGGAGCTCCTCAAGCAGCCAACACTTGCTGCAGATGTGGTCACTGCCGTTCTGAATGGGGTCAGATGGCTCCCACATCATACAGCTACAACACACCACCTGACCTGCCATCTCTACTTAATTAACTAACTATTTAAAATTAATTAGGTTTTTTTTTTAGTTTCACAGTGTTCTCTCTTTAAGCATTCTGTGCACCAGTAAGTTTACTCCATTATATACTCAAACAGACTCTGGTTTTGCCTTCCGAACCGCTCCCAGAGGATTTGGCATCTGGGTGAACTCCCCGAAAAATAACAAAGAGATGAGAAAAAAATGCATATAGTTTACCTGCTCACAACACTTAGTCTTTATTAGAGATAACAAGGTGTGGAGCTGGATGAACACAGCAGGCCAAGCAGCATCGTAGGAGCAGGAAAGCTTGAAGTTTTGGGCCTAGACCCTTCATCAGAAATGGGGGAGGGGAAGAGGGTTCTGAAATAAATAGGGAGAGGGGGGAGGCGGATAGAAGATGGATAGAGGAGAGGATAGGTGGAGAGGAGACAGACAAGTCAAAGAGGCGGGCATGGAGCCAGTAAAGGTGAGTGTAGGTGGGGGGGTAGGGAGGAGATAGGTCAGTCCAGGGAGGACGGATAGGTAAAGGGGACGGGGTGAGGTTAGTAGATAGGAGATGGGGGTGCTGCTTGAGGTGGGAGGGGGGGATAGGTGAGAGGAAGAACAGGTTAGGGAGGCGGGGACGAGCTGGGCTGGTTTTGGGATGCGATTGGGGGAGGAGAGATTTTGAAGCTTGTGAAATCTACATTGATACCATTGGGCTGCAGGGTTCTCAGGCTGAATATGATTTGCTGTTCCTGCAGCCTTCGGGTGGCATCATTGTGGCATTGCAGGAGGCCCAGGATGGACATGTCGTCTGAGGAATGGGAGGGGGAGTTGAAATGGTTCGCGACTGGGAGGTGCAGTTATTTGTTGCGAACTGAGCGCAGGTGTTCTGCAAAGCGGTCTCCAAGCC
>JAHRHZ010000134.1:2220624-2258124 GCA_024137785.1 Ginglymostoma cirratum
GTGTGGGGGCAGGTGTAGCACTTCCTGCGGTTGCAGGGAAAAGTGCTTTGCAGAACACCTGCACATGCAACCGCAGGAAGTGCTACACCTGCCCCCACACCTCCTCCCTCACCCCAATCCCAGGCCCCAAGAAGACTTTCCACATCAAGCAGATGTTCACCTGCACATCTGCCAATGTGGTATACTGCATCCGCTGTACCCGTTGTGGCCTCCTCTACATCGGGGAAACCAAGCAGAGGCTTGGAGACCGCTTTGCAGAACACCTGCGCTCAGTTCGCAACAAACAACTGCACCTCCCAGTCGTGAACCATTTCAACTCCCCCTCCCATTCCTCAGACGACATGTCCATCCTGGGCCTCCTGCAATGCCACAATGATGCCACCCGAAGGCTGCAGGAACAGCAAATCATATTCAGCCTGGGAACCCTGCAGCCCAATGGTATCAATGTGGATTTCACTAGCTTCAAAATCCTCCCTCCCCCAACCGCATCCCAAAACCAGCCCAGCTCGTCCCCGCCTCCCTAACCTGTTCTTCCTCTCACCTATCCCCTCCTCCCACCTCAAGCTGCACCCCCATCTCCTATCTGCTAACCTCACCCCGCCCCCTTGACCTGTCCGTCCTCCCTGGACTGACCTATCTCCTCCCTACCTCCCCACCTACACTCACCTTTACTGGCTCCATGCCCGCCTTTTTGACTTGTCTGTCTCCTCTCCACCTATCCTCTCCTCTATCCATCTTCTATCCACCGCCCCCTCTTTCCCTATTTATTTCAGAACCCTCTTCCCCTCGCCCATTTCTGATGAAGGGTCTAGGCCCGAAACGTCAAGCTTTCCTGCTTGGCCTGCTGTGTTCATCCAGCTCCACACCTTGTTATCTCAGATTCTCCAGCATCTGCAGTACCTGTTATCTCTGATACACTTAGTCTTTATTATTAGGTTAGAGGGGGTGGGAGGTATTAGTTACTTGCCAAATTTATTGGGTGAGAGATAACCGTTACCCAGCCGACCATCCGCGCCCACTCTGGGACTCCTCCTTCGCCGAACAACTGAAGGCGGTAGTCACGCGTGGTAGGACTTTTATAATGAAAGCTTACCTTCCTGGCTGCCGTTGCGTTCTCTCCCGGACTCCTGCCGCTGAACCACTGAAGGCCGTAGTCACGTGAGGTAAGACTTTTATAACAAAAGCTTACCTTCCCAGCTGCTCTCGCGCTCTCTCCCAGACTCCCTCCGCTGAACCACTGATTCTTTTGTTGTATTTTAAATATAGCGTTTAAATGAGTTGTGTTTTGCTTATCGTCGAACAGTTTGACCTATCGAATTGCAACTGGAATTGTTAGGGTCATGGCTGCCTTCATAAAATATTTTGAGGTGACATGGTCTTGTCCATAACACTTTGCACTTAGTGGTGTTAAGTACCACCACTGGTCTGCCCTTTTGACTGGGGGCTGATTAGCACTGCTGCCTCACAGTGCCAGGGATCTGGATTGAATTTCAGCCTCAGATGACTGTGTGGAGTTTGCACATTCCCCCCGTACTTGTGCGGGTTTCCACCAGGTGCTCCGGTTTCTAAATTGCCCATAGTATTCACAGATGTTTAGATCAGTGTGTTAACCATGGGAAAGGCCGAGAGATGGGATGCTCTTTGGAGGGTCAGAGTGGACCTGTTGGGCAGAATAGCCTGTTTCCCACACCGTATTCCACAATTTAGCATGGCCAGTCCATCTAACCCGCACATCTTTGGACTGTATTGGGAAACCAAAGGAAACTCACGCAGACACGTGGAGAACTTGCAAACTCCACACAGTTGTCCGAGGCTAGAATCAAACCCACGTCTCTGATACTGTGAGGCAGCAATGCTAAACATTGAGCCACTGAGCTGCCCATTCCTGTGCTGTGCTGTTCTATGTTTCATAAAAGTTTTTTAACACTTTCACTATGGCAGATAATAAGGTAAGCAGCATGTAGTTTACTCTTTTCTGACTCTTTGATTTTTTTTATGAAGGAACTCTAAAATCAGAGGAAGCTGATGTTGAAGAGATCGTATTGTCATCTGAAAATTTGCTTAACACCACCCACCCCCACCACCATCACCACCACCACATTTTCATCTATATTATTATGTATATATCAAATAATAAGGGTCCCAGTACTGATCCTTGTGGTACACAGCTGGACTCTGGCCTCCAGTCACTCAAACAGCCTTCTACCATTATCCTTTGCGTCTTATTACTAAGCCAGTTTCTGATCCATCTCGCCAAATATCCCTCAATTCCATGTGCTTTAACCTTTTCAATCAGTCTCTTATGTGGGATCTCATCAAAAGCTTTGCTAAAATCCACATAAACTCCCTGTTGCAAAGCCATTCTGAGTATCCCTAATTAACCCATGCCTTTCCAAGTGAATATTAATTTGCTCCTGCAGAATTTTCTCCAAAGTTTCCCTACCACTGACATGAGACTCACTTGTCTAATTTCCTGTTTCATGTATACTACCCCTCCTAAAATGTGGAACCAAATTACTCATCCTTCAGTCCTCTGGCACTTTGCCTGTCCAGAGAGGAATTAAACATTTTTGTCAGAACCCCTGCAATTTCTTGCTTCACCTCCCACAGCAACCTAGAATGCAGTTCATCCAAGCCAGGGGATTTGTCTATCAGAGCCTCCAATACCTCCCTGTTTCCTATGTCAAACCATACAACTCCTTAGTCCCTTTTCCTGAATTCCATACATACATTCTCCTTTTCCACAGTGAATTCATTTAACACCTTTCCAACACCCTACGGCCTTCACACACAGGTTGCCCCCTTGGTCCCTAATTGGCCCTGCTCTTTCCCTGGTTAACCTCTTCCCTTTAATGTATTTATATAATGTCAGGATTCTCCGTAATCTGATTGAAAGTCCATTTTCATGTCTCCTCTTAGCTCTTCTAATTGCTTTCTTAAGTTCCCTCTTGTGCTTCCTTTATTCCTCTAGAGTCGTAGCTGAAATATTTCTTTTGGACTTGCTAAAAGCCCTTCCCTTCTTCAACCAATCCTAAATTGTCCTAGACATCTGGGGTTCTCTGGACTTATTGCTCCTACATTTTCCTCACAAGGGTACATTTTGGACCTGTACTCTCCCCAGCTCCTTTTTTAATGCCCCCACTGCTCTGTTGTAGACTTACTCACAAGGAGCTGTTCCCTGTTTTACGTGGCCAGATCCTGCTCTATTTTAATAAAAGTCTGTCTTTCTCCCAAACCAAAGCCATCTTTTAGCTTTTCCAGACAAATCTGAAACATACCATGCTGTGGTTGCTCTCGTCTAAATGTTGCCCCACTGCCACATCAAACACCTGTCCGGCTTCTTTCCTTAGAACCAGATACAGCACTGCACCGTCCCTTGTTGGGCCTTCTACATATTGATATAAAACTCCCCCAGGATACATTTCAAGAAATCCGCCACCTCTAAACCCTCAACACTGTGACTATCCCAATGTACATCGGGAAAATTGAAATCCCCGATATAGTTTCCTGATCATGACTATTACATACTTCTGTGAACTGTTTACATATTTGCTCCTGTATTTCCTGTTGACTCTTTGGGTGCCTATAATACACTACCAGCAAAGTAGCTTCTCCCTTAGCATTCCCAATTTCTACCCACAGCCTTGTTTGAGGACCCTTCCAAGATATCATCACTCCTCATTTCAATAATTTGTCCTTAATTAATAATGCTACACCACCACCTTTTTTTACATCCTCTTCTGTCTCGCCTAAAGGTTCTGTAGTCTGGAATTTTAAGTTGCCAGTCCAGCCCTTACATTAATCATGTTTCTGTGATGGCAACAATATCATACTTCCATGTGATAAACATGTCATTAACTCATCGGTCTGACTTATTACACTATTAGCATTAAAGTGAAGACCATCTAGCCTTGTGTTACTCTTGTGACACTCAACATAGCTGAACTCACTGTGACTGGTTTGGTTGTAGCACGATGTGTCTCAGTTTCATTGATATTCTGTGCCCCCTCCTCTTGCCAGCCTAGTTTAAACTCTTCCCAACAGCATTAGCAATCCTACTTGCAAGGATATTGGTCCTAATGGGGTTCAGATGCAGACCACCCCACTGATACATTTCCCATCTTCCTGAAAAATTGTCCCTGTGATCCAGGAATATAAAACTTTCCCTCTTGCACCAACCCTTGAGACATGCACTCATCAGTCCTATCTTCTTATATCTAAACTCACTAGCACATGGCACCAGGAGTAATCCACAGATTACAACATTTTCACCCCCTTGGTCCAGGAACTCCCTACCTACGTCCGTGACACCACCCACGCCCTCCACCTCCTCCAGAACTTCCAATTCCCAGGTCCCCAACACCTCATTTTTACTATGGACGTCCAGTCCCTACATACCTGTATTCCCCATGCTGATGGCCTAAAGGCCCTCCGCTTCTTCCTGTCCCGCAGAACTGACCAATTCCCCCTCCACCGACACCCTCATCCGCCTAGCCAAACTCGTCCTCACCCTCAACAACTTTTCTTTCAATTCCTCCCACTTCCGACAGACAAAGGGGGTGGCCATGGGTACCCGCATGGGCCCAAGCTATGCCTGCCTCTTTGTAGGTTATGTGGAACAATCCCTCTTCCGTACCTACACTGGCCCTAAACCCCACCTCTTCCTCCGTCACATTGATGACTGCATCGGCGCCGTCTCGTGCTCCCACAAGGAGCTCGAACAGTTCATCCAATTCACCAACACCTTCCACCCCAACCTGAAGTTCACCTGGACCATCTCCAACACTTCTCTCTCCTTCCTGGACCTCTCTGTCTCCATCTCGGGCAACCACCTAGAGACAGATGTCCATTTCAAACCCACTGACTCCCACAGCTACCTGGAATACACCTCCTCCCACCCACCCTCCTGCAAAAATGCCATCCCCTATTCCCAATTCCTTCGCCTCCGCCGCATCTGCTCCCAGGATGAGACATTCCAATCCCGCACATCTCAAATGTCCTCATTCTTCAAGGACCGCAACTTCCCCCCCACAGTGGTCGAGAACGCCCTCGACAGTGTCTCCCGCATTTCCTGGAACACATCCCTCACGCCCCTTCCCTGCAACAATAACCAAAAAAGAATCCCCCTCGTCCTCACATACCACCCCACCAACCTCCGGATCCAACGCATCATCCTCCGACACTTCCGCCATCTGCAATCAGACCCCACCACCAAAGACATTTTTCTCTCCCCACCCTTATCTGCCTTCCGGAGGGACCACTCCCTCCGCAACTCCCTTGTCCGCTCCACACTCCCCTCCAGCCCCACCACACCCGGCACTTTTCCTTGTAACCGCAGGAAGTGCTACACCTGCCCCCACACCTCCTCCCTCACCCCAATCCCAGGCCCCAAGAAGACTTTCCACATCAGGCAGAGGTTCACCTGCACATCTGCCAATGTGGTATACTGCATCCGCTGTACCCGTTGTGGCCTCCTCTACATCGGGGAAACCAAGCAGAGGCTTGGGGATCGCTTTGCAGAACACCTGCGCTCAGTTCGCAACAAACAACTGCACCTCCCAGTCGCGAACCATTTCATCTCCCCCTCCCATTCCTCAGATGACATGTCCATCCTTGGCCTCCTGCAATGCCACAGTGATGCCACCCGAAGGCTGCAGGAACAGCAAATCATATTCAGCCTGGGAACCCTGCAGCCCAATGGCATCAATGTGGATTTCACAAGCTTCAAAATCTCCCCTCCCCCAACCACATCCCAAAACCAGCCCAGCTCATCTCCACCTCCCTAACCTGTTTTTCCTCTCACCCCAAGCCACACCCCCATCTTCTATCTACTAACATCATCCCGCCCCCTTGACCTGTCCGTCCTCCCTGGACTGACCTATCTCCTCCCTACCCCCCAACCTACACTCACCTTTACTGGCTCCATCCCCGCCTCTTCGACTTGTCTGCCTCTTCTCCACCTATCCTCTCCTCTATCCATCCGCTATCCGCCTCCCCCTCTCTCCCTATTTATTTCAGAACCCTCTTCCCCTCCCCCATTTCTGATGAAGGGTTTAGGCCCGAAACGTCAAGTTTTCCTGCTCCTATGATGCTGCTTGACCTGCTGTGTCCATCCAGCCCCATCCTTGTTATTACAACATTGCGGTCCTGCTTTTTAATCTACTGCCTATCTCCCTGAATTCTTGATGCAAGATCTCATTCCTCACTTTGCCTATATCATTGGTACCAACATGTACCACAACCTCTAACTCATCACCCTCTGCATTCAACAGGCTCTTGTCCCATTCCAACTCTGTACCCCTAGGAACAGGCTGCAGTCCCACCCCAACTCTGTTTCCTAGCGTTCCTTGCCAGATGATCTCTGAAGCTATTCCCCTCGCTACATGCAATAACAAAAATCCCAATCTGTTGCCCTACACCAGTCTCCTGCCCCATTCCCATTTTGCTCCTATTGCAGCAGACTCCGGTTTAACTCCCTCACAGTAACCCGAGCAAAGGACTCCTACATCACTGCCACCCTGTGCCCATGCAACATTCCCTTTCTGTTCCCTATACAACAGATTCCAGCATTTTCTACCATGTTCCCTGTGCAATAAACTCCAGCATCACCCCCACTCTGTTCCCCAAGAAACATGCCACAGCTTAACACTCACTCTGCTTCTGAAGCAACAAATTCCAGTCCCAAATCAATTCAGTTTCCCTAGCAACTGTCTCTAGTCCCATCTGTCACTCTTCCCTGAGCAACAGACTCTGGGATTGCTCCAATTCTGTTCATTTCGCAACAAACTTTTTCCCCTCTCCCACCCAGTTCTCTGAGCAATACGTTCCTGTTGCATTCCCACCCTGTTCCCCCAGCTGCTGACTCTAACATCATTTCTATCTGTTCTCCGAGAAACATCTCCCAGATCAATGCAGACTTTGTTCTCTGAACAAGAGGCTCCAGGCTCCAGGCCCACTCCCATTCCCACTCTGTTTTCCGAGAAAATCTCCAGCCCCACTCTCATTGTGTTCCCTTCACAACTGATTCAGGGCCTACTCACAATTAAGTCCACGAACAACAACATCTGCATTCCCACAATCTGTAATGCTGGACTACTTACTCCTTTACTTTTCTATTTTTTTTTTCTGGAAACTTGTGCTGAAGAATCTGTGCTGAAGATGGCGCCATAAGTGGCAACATGTAAACTTTTCTTTGTGCTCCTTGAGTACTTGTGGCAACAAATCTAATTCATTTAGTCATTCATTCATTCATTGTTCCCAGGCCAAAAGGCTCCATCCCCATTGACAGTCTCTTCTCCCAGTAATAGGCTCCTGTTTCACTCCAAATCTGTCCCGTAGCAGCAATCTGCTGTCCCACTCCAACACTGTTTCCCTAGCAGACAAACAGGAGGCTGGAACAACACAGCAAACCAGGCAGCATCTGGAGGAAAGGAGCAGTCAACGTTTCAGGTATTACCCTTCTGCAGGGCTGGATGTCGGGGTAGAGGGATAAAGGGAGTAGTTAGCGGAATGGTGGTGATAAGTGGACACTGGTAGTAGGTACGACCTGGTTGGTCAATAGGAGGGATGAATCTGGTTGGTGGCTGGAAGGGAGAGTCAGTAAGTGGAATGGAAAGGAAGAGGTGGGGCTGGAAAGGGAGCCAGGGGATAGGTGGAAAGGTTATTTGAAACTGGAGAACTCAATGTTAAGCCCTCCCTACTATAGGGTGCCCAGGCAGAAGATGAACTGTTGTTCTTCAAATTTGCGATTTGGTTCACTGTGACACGAGAGGAGGCCGAGGATGGACATAACGGACAGAGAGTGGGGAGAGGGTAGGTGGTGAGCAGGTGGGAGAGTTAAAATGGCCAGTGTCGGGGAGGTTAGACTGGCCATTTGGGCCAGGCGAAGATGCTCGGTGAAACAGTCCTCGTGGAAGGCAGACAGGGATTGAGAGTGGAAGATGTTCTGGGCAATTCTATGTGCTCCCTAAGATCCACAAGCCCGACTACTCTAGCCGACCCATAAACTTCATGTGTTCTTGCCCCATCAAACTGATCTCTTCCTCCTCCATTCCCCGTTCCACAGCTCTAAACATAACAAAGATAGGATTCCCTTGGTCCTCACTTTCCACCACACCAGCCTCCACATTCAACGTATCATCCTCAAACACTTCTGCAGAATTTAATTAGACCCCAGCACCCAGAAAATTCTCCACTCCCCACCCCTCTCTGCCTTCTGCAGGACCATTCTTTTTGCCACTCCTTAGTTCGTACCACACTCACCACCAACTAGTCCAACCCCATCCCAGTACCTTCCCCTGTAACCATAAAAGGTGCAACCCTGCCCACACACCACTTCTCTCACCTCCATTCAGGGCCCTAAACAGTTTCTCCAGATGAGACACAGTTTCGCTTGCATCTCCTGCAACCGAGTCTACTGCATCCGGTGCTCTCAATGTGGTCTTCTCTACATCAGTGAGACCAAACATAGACTAGGTTCTCTAATTTCAAATAACCTTCCCACCCATCCCCCGGCTCCTTTCCAGCCCCACCTCCTCCCTTCCATTCCACATACCAACCCTCCCTTCCAGCCACTAACCAGATTCATCTCTCCTATTGACCAATCAGGTTGTACCTACTACTGGTATCCACCTATCACCACCATTCTGCTACTCTCCCCTCTCCCTTTATCTGCAGCTCCCCCTACTCTCACATCCAGTCCTGAAGAAGGGTAATACCCGAAACATTCCTCCAGATGCTGCCTGTCTTGTTGTGTTCTTGCAGTGTCCTGTTTGTCTACTTTGGATTCCAGCATCTGCAGTTTCCTCATGTCTAACTGTTTCCCTAGCAATGGCTCCTGACTCACTCTAACTCTGTTCCCTAGTATCAGCCTCCTGTCCCACTCCAACTCTGTTCCCTAGCAAGAGGCTTCTGGTAGCTGTTTGTATGTTCTCCTAAAAACAGGCTCCAGTGCCATACCCTCAATACTCCCCCAGAAACCGGCCAACTTTCAAACTTCTCCTCTAGTAACAGACTCCAGCCCTATTCTCAAAAGACCTCAACACAAGTCAAACTCGATTTCATGAGCAACACATTCTATCCCAATCCAATCTTGTTCTATTAGCAACAGGTTCCAGCTGCAATTCGACCAGAAAATTGCAAGATTCTCAAGCGGAAAATAGAATGTTGTTCTTCTAGCTCTTGCTTCCAGGTGCAGCATAGAACATAGAACAATACAGCGCAGAACAGGCCCTTCGGCCCTCGATGTTGCGCTGACCTGTGAACAAATCTAAGCCCATCCCCCTACACTATCCCATCATCCATATGCTTATCCAAGGACTGTTTAAATGCCCCTAATGTGGCTGAGTTAACTACATTGGCAGGCAGGGCATTCCACGCCCTTACCACTCTGAGTAAAGAACCTGCCTCTGACATCTGTCTTAAATCTGTCACCCCTCAATTTGCAGCTATGCCCCTTCGTACTAGCCGACGTCATCATCCTAGGAAAAAGACTCTCACTGTCCACCCTATCTAATCCTCTGATCATTTTGTAGGTCTCTATTAAATCCCCTCTTAGCCTTTTTCTCTCCAATGAGAACAGACCCGAGTCCCTCAGTCTTTCCTCATAAGACCTTCGCTCCAGACCAGGCAACATCCTGGTAAATCTCCTCTGCACCTTTTCCAATGCTTCCACATCCTTCCTGTAATGGGGCGACCTGAACTGTACACAATATTCCAAGTGAGGCCGCACTAGCGTTTTGTACAGTTGCAGCATGACATCACGGCTCCGGAACGCAATCCCTCTACCAATGAAACCTAACACACCGTATGCCTTCTTAACAGCACTATCAACCTAGGTGGCAACTTTCAGGGATCAATGTACCTGGACACCAAGATCCCTCTGCACATCCACACTACCAAGAATCTTTCCATTGACCCAGTATTCTGCCTTCCTATTATTCTTCCCGAAGTGCATCACCTCACATTTTATCTGCATTGAACGCCATTTGCCACCTTTCAGCTCAATTCTGCAGTTTATCCAAGTCTTCCTGCAACCTGCAACATTCTTCCACACTGTCCACCACTCCACCGACTTTAGTGTCATCTGCAAACTTACTAACCCATCCACCTATGCCTGCGTCCAAGTCATTTATAAAAATGACAAACAGCAGTGGTCCCAAAACAGATCCTTGTGGCACACCACTAATAACCAGACTCCAGGCTGAATATTTTCCATCAACCACCACTCTTTGGCTTCTTTCAGAAAGCCAGTTTCTAATCCAAACTGCTAAATCTCCCTCAATCCCATGCCTCCGCATTTTCTCCAATAGCCTACCATGTGGAACCTTATCAAAGGCTTTACTGAAGTCCATGTACACCACGTCAACTGCCCTACCCTCATCCACACGCTTGGTCACCTTCTCAAAAAACTCAATGAGGTTTGTGAGACACGACCTGCCCTTGACGATTCCAAGTTGACTATCTCCAATCAAATTGTTGCTTGCTTGATGATTATAAATCCTATCTCTTATAATCCTTTCCAAAAGTTTTCCTACAACAGGTGTAAGGCTCACTGGTCTATAATTACCTGGGTCATCTCTACTGCCCTTCTTGAACAAGGGCACAACATTTGCAATCCTCCAGTCCTCTGGTACTAAACCTGTAGACAATGAGTGCTTGACTCAATGAGTCAAGCAGTGCTTGACCTGCACTTCACTCAATCTTGTATACTGTATTCACTGCTCGCAATATGGTCTCCTCTACACTGAGGAGACAAAGCAGAGACTGGGTAATCCTTTTGTAGAGCACCTACATTCTATTCGCAAAAAATTATGAGCTTCTGTTTTTTTGCCATTTCAACATACCATTATGTTCCCTGGTCAACATCTTTGTCTCAGGCTTGCTACAGTGCTCCAGTGAAGCTCAGCATAAGTTAGGAGAACATCTTCCGCTTGGGAACCTTTTGGTACTTGAAACCTTCTGGAATCAATATTGAATTCAACAATTTTAGGGCCTGAGCACCTTCTCCCATGTCCTTACCCTAACAACCCACACACCAGGCCTTGTCATCACATGGATTGCTTTCACAAACAACCCATTTCCAGCCACTAAAGGACCCCAATGGCAGCTGTTCATTCTCCCAGGCTAACCTTAACCCACTCTTTTGTCTGCCCAACTGTTTTTCTCTCGCTCTGAGCTCCAACTCCATCTATTGTTTACTGCCTCCCCCTTCCTGAGCATATATATCAACCGTCTCCTAGCTACAATCAATTCCGAAGAAAGGTCTCTGGACCATAAACATTAACTCTGTTTTCTTTCTCCAGAAGCTGTCTGGCCTGCTGAGTTTCTCAAGCAATTTCTGATTTTGCGCCAGAATATTGAATTGTTAATCCTGCCCCTGCTTCAACTACATTTCTTCTGTGATGGCAACAGCATCATAATTCCACATGTCAATCCACACCCTGAACTCATCTGTCATATCCATAATACTCCCATCACTAAAACTCAAGGCTTTCCAGCCTTGCCTTACTCCTTTGAATCTCAATCTGGTTAAACTCCCTCTCCCTTGGTTCCTTTTATCATATTATGCTGTATCTTTAATGTACCAATGCTCTGCATCCCTTTTCCCTGCTGAACTAGTTTCAACTCCTCCCAACAGTACTAACAAACCTATCTGCAAGGATGTTGGTCCTGTTCTGGTTCAGATTCGTGCATCTGTTTGAGTGCATGTTAAATAGTTAGTTTCCCAAGTTGCTTTTTTTCACTTGTGTTGTCTTTCAACATATTGAGGAACAGAGAAAGAGATTGAGATATTAAAAAATTCTTCCAAGTTCTGTTGTTGTGAATCTTTATTCTTCTCTTTTCTTATTCTGCTCAAATCAGTAAATTAAAATAGCTCATTGTGTGTTCCTGAGTTTAGCTCCATGGTCTATCTAAGCTGAAAAGATGTAGTTAGTCCTTTCATGTCTGATATTTGCAACTTATCTTACACATGCGAATCAAACGGGCTATGCACATTTCTTGGTGGCAATCCAGTTGTCTTGTTTCAATATCTTTAGCTAAAAGAGCAATTTCAGTGCTGCCAGTTTATTTAATTGATATTGCCATCCTGAACTTGTCTCAATCCAAGGTGTGGTTATCATGTCAGCCACGAGGAACTCAGCGTCTGTGACAGCAACAGTGGAGAGAGAAACAGAGTCAATGTCCCAAATCCACTATGACTTTTCTTCAAAATATTGTCTCTGTTTGCAAGTGGTAGAAATTCTATTTTCATCAGTCTCATTTTGGACAATGTGGCATGGGACATAAATTGGTACAAACTGAGAAAATCTGATTCCTAGAGAATGTAGGGTGGATGGTGCAGACAGTGGAACAATATAGATTATACGATTGAGGTCAGGGTTGGGGAAATAGGCAGATATTTCCTGGAAATGATGACTCAGATTGGTCCAAACTGTGTCCAGTGTTTTGCTAACCATCTGATCAAATGTTGACCTGTAATTTACATTCTAATGTATGGTATTAACATTAGAAGCTGAATGTGAATTTTTTTTCAATATTCACCATTGGCATTCTTCATTCTAAAGGGTTTAATGTTCATTACTTTAAAGCTATTTATTCCAATTTAGGTTTCAAACAGCTAGCCTCTGGACAAACATGGTGATGGGAAAAGACACATAATTGAAAATGGAACACTCCGTTTCATTGGAAAATAACAGGACACTAGGATGTTCACATTCATGCCTGTCGGCTTTTGTTTGTCATTGGTATAAATGTTTTGGATGACAATATAAAAGGCATGGTTAGTAAGTTTGCGGATGACACCAACATTAATGATATGGTGAACAACGAAGAAATATATCTAAGATTATGTAAAAAAAAAATTGATCAATTGGGTCAATGGACCGAAGAATGGCAGATGGCGTTTAATTTGGATAAATGCAAGATATTGCATTTTGGTAAAACAAACAAGGGGAGAAACTACATAATTAAAAGTAGTGTCATAGAACAGAGAGACCTCGGGGTTCAGATACATAATTTTTTGAATTTTGCCTCACATACAGAAGGGTAGTTAAGAAGACATTTAGCATGCTTGCCTTCATTGCTCAGGCATTTGAGTAAAGGAGTTGGGATGTTACGTTGGTGAGGCTTCTTCTGGAAGTATTGTGTTCAATTCTGATAAATCCTGTTATAGGAATGATATTGTTAAGCTAGAGAGGGTGCAAAAGAAGGTGACCGGGATGTTGCTGGGAACTGAGTATTTGACTTACGAGGAAAAGCTGGATAGGGTGGAACTTTTTTTTAACTGCAGCTTAGGAGATTGAGAGGTGACCTTGTAAAGGTTTATAAAATCATGAGGTGTACAGATAAGGTGAATGGCAAAGGTGTCTTTTCCATAAAGTGGGGATTTCAAGACTAGGGAGCATATTTTTAAACTGAGAGGGGAAAGATTTATGAAAGATGAGGGGCTAGTGGTGTGGCATGAACTTTCGGAGGAAGTGGTGGATGCAGTCATAGCTACAATGTTTACATGAATAAGAAACATTTGGAGGGTTATGGGCCAAGCGCAGGCAGGTGGGACTAGTTTAGTTTGAGGTTATAGTTGGCATGGACTGATTGGACTGAAGGGTCTGATTCCATGCTGTAGAGTCTGTGACTCTATGACTGTATGTTCTAGCAAGACAGGAACATGCTGTCACGCTATGGATTGGCGACATTGGAGGTGAGTAGTGGATATGATCGTGGTTAATGTGTAATGAAGGGTACACTAAGTACATTTAATATGCCAGCTCTCACAGGATAAAAATGTTCCAGACATGAACAGTGAGCACTTACAAAGCAAAGGTTCCAATTTCACCTGAGTGTTTTCCAGGTTTGTATCTGGGTGGAACATGTAGAATGACACCATTAACTAACACTTATTTTAGCAGAGGAAGCGTAGATGCCTCTGTTTGTGAGTTCATCAAGGCCTGCAAATGGGTTCATATTGAATCAGGAATCCCTCAACCTATCCTCAAGCACTCACAGCAGTCTGAGACAAAAATGAAGAGATAGATGCACATTTCCAGAATCAAGGATTGGTCCATCTTGGGTTTTATGTAAATCTGGCACCATGTTGATATTTCTTCATCCAGGAAGCCTTGTTGCCTTTCCTACCACCTTCAAAAACTTAGAGCCAGACAGCATGGAAACAGACCTTCGGTCCAACGAGTCCATGTTGACCATAATCTCGAACTAAATTAGCCCCACTTGCCTGTGTTTAAATCCAGTTAACTGTTCTCCTTAATTTTTACAATTTTTACACCATTTGGAAACTTTGAAAGTACACCCTAGTCCTGGTTATATCAATTTTTCCAAAAATATCTGTGAGTTTGAGAATGAGGGGGACTGAACACAATACAAGTGCAAGCTCAGAACATTCTTCACCATAAACTCTGCTCAGAGGCCTAGCTGAAGTGGTTTCTCTCAGACCTTCTTCTTTTTGATCAAAGTGCCATATGACCTGACATCAACATGATACTGCACAGTTAACTCTTTCCTCTGCGCTACTCATCATCACAATGCAAAGATTTAACATCAGCCCCTGTGGTACACCACGGTACACTGCTGTCCAATATGAACACCAACAGTTCACTATCAATCTCTGATTTCTGACTCTGTTGACAGTTTTGGCTCCAAGCAGCCGTTGTCCCTTCAATTCCATGGGTTTTGCTTTTGCTCAAGAGCATCTTCTGTGACATTCGATCAAACACAGTTTGAATCTTCACCAGTGCATCATTCGCACCTTCATGACTCATCTCTGATATCCCATGGGATGATCAAGTAAATTCAATGGAAATATGGAAGTCTTTCATTCTACCACGTATGTATTTGTCCAATTTTGTCCCCCCAGCTCCAAGATTTTCTGCTGTCAATCCTGAAAATTACTTCTTTTCCATAAGGCAGTAAGAAATAAGAACAGGAATAGGCCTGTTCTGCTATTCAATAGGATTTTGGCTGATTTAACATTCTTCACATCCACTTTCCAGCTCTTTCCATAGATCCCTTGATTCCCCAACTGTTCATGGACAGTGAAATGATATTGTATCATACTCTTGGGTGGCTAGTGACAGAACTTGAGGGTGGAAAACCAATGGCCTCCTGAAACTGTATAGAATGTTATTTAGGCCATAGTGAGTGTATTGTGTGCAGTTCTGGAATTCACATTACAGGAAGGATGTGACTGCACTGGTGAGGGTGCAGAGAAGGTTTACCAGAACGTTGCCTGGCTGAAATTTAATTTATGTCGAGATATTGGATAGAATTCAAGTTAATTTCTTGGAGCAGAGGAGATTGAGGGGGACATGATTGGGAAGTATAAAATTATGAGTGGCATAGATTGGGTAAACAGCAAGGAACTTCTTCCCCCTTGGTGGAGGGGTCAGTGGCTGGGGATACAGAATTAAGGTAAGGGCAGGAGGATTGAGGAGATATGAGGAAAAAGAATCACACAGCGGCTGGTGATTATTTCATAGAATCATAGAATTATAGAATCCCTACAGTGCGGAAACAGGCCCTTCAGCCCAACAAGTCCACACCAACCTTCGGAGCATTCCACCCAGAACCATTCCTCTATAACCCACCTAATGTACACATCCCTGAACACTACGAGCGATTTAGCAGGGCCAATCCACCTAGCCTGCACATCTTTATAACTCACTGCCTGTAAGGGTGGACAGGGCAAAACATCAAAGAAGTATTTAGGTGTACACTTGCGATGCTAAGGGATTGGAATAGTTAGGTGGATACTTTTGACTAGCGCAGACTGGATGGGCATCGTGGTGTCAATTTCTATGGCTCAACAATCAAATTATTTCAAAGGTAATTGGACGGCCACAGGAATATGTGAAACTTGAATTTCTAAGAAGATGAAAAAGCAGAAGGAAGCGGACTGGATTGTTTTGGAGAGAACTGACTCAATGACCATAAGGTTAACTCAAATGCTCTATTTCAAAATAGCGACGGAAGATCTTTTACTACCTGCCCACTGAGACGGCTGATAGGGGCCTCAATCTCATCATTTTTGAGAATCCAGTCGGCAGTACAGTACCAAGGCAGAGATTTGCACTTGTCTACAAACTCCTGAAAAGTAAACTTGAACCCACAGCCTTGCTACTTCCAGTTGAGAATTCTGCGCTCTGAACAATGTGTCCGATGAATGCACAGTCAGCAAAAAAAAACCTTTTTAAGGCATACCCTCCAAAATCTATCTGTACCTCCTGAGAATAAATTCAGATCAAGGATATGATAAAATTTCTTCTATAGGTGCTGCTATGTCAACAACTACAGTGCTTATTTTAAGGACAAAATGAGTTGCATGGCCTGGATGAAGAAACATTGCCTGAGTCACAAATAATTCAAACCCTGAGATTTTTAATTAACCATTGTAGTCTGCTTGTAAAGGTTCCTTCAATAAATCAGTCATTTAAAAGAGAACAAGTTGTGAACTTGAAAGTGGCTTTGTGAGGTCACTAATGTTTAATTCGCATGGAATGACATAAAAGCGGCACCACTTCATGATCTGACAGACCCCAAGAATTCTATCGGTTTGAGTAAGACTGCAGGGGTGGGAGTGAGATTAGCACAAGAGATGATGTCTATTGGTTGAACCTCTTGTTTTGCTGTCATCACTATTCTCTAATTGAACAGTGAAGTCTTTACCCAGGTCATTCCAGCTATATAACAGTCAGAGTCAGCATGGTTCAGACAGTCAGTCAGTCAGTCAGACAGCAGTGATGGCTCTCTTTGTGTTCCTTGCGCTTTTCTGCTTCTCGCCAGGTGAGATGTTGGCCGCTTTGTAAAATGTTTTCTCTTTAGTGCATTGACAGAGGCCCAGGGAACACACTGACATTTAGCATTTATCACTTCACAGCACAGCAGTTCTTTTGGTTTTTATTCAGTATTTAACTTACTGCCACTTCTCTTCTAGGCATGCCCACCTTGTTGAAGTTCTGCTCCTCTCTCCAATGGGATTTCCATTCTAATTTTTGTTTGTCCATCGGCGTTAATTTCACTGTTGCTCCTGGTGTATGACCAGGTATTTGCTAAAACTCGTTTCCACAGCCACATCACATTCCTCAGTATAAACCAAAAGAATTGTGGATGCTGTAAATCAGGAAGAAAAACTGGGGAAAGGTCACCGGACCTGAAATGTTACCTCTGATTCTTCTTCTCAGATGCTGCCCGACCTGCTGAGATTTTCCAGCAACTTTTGTTTTTGTCACATGCCTCAGTGACTGCCTCTGGTTCAGACTCCCCCTATGTGGATTCCAACTCAAGTTTAATCTCTTGTGCTTTGAAGCCACCCAGGAACACAAGTAAATTTTCCAGCCTTCTGAACTCAATATTGAGTTTAATAACTTTGAGACTTGAACTCTATTATGTCCTAACCCCCAACCAAAACACTAGGCCTTGTGATCATGTTGTCTGCTGTTACACACATCCTATTGTTAGCCACTAACAGTCTCCATTAACAGCTATTCACTCTCCTAGCCAGGTCCTTATCCACTCCTTTGTCTGTCCACCTGTCTTCTTTCTCTTTGGGCTATATCCCCAATCACCTATTGTTTACTCCTTACCCACTTTGCGACACTTTCCCAGCTACCATCAGTTCTGAGGAACGTTAAACTCTGCTTTCTCTTTTCTGATGCTGCCAGACCTGATGAGTTATTCCAGCAATTTCTGTGTTTCTGATTTACAGCATCTGTGATTCTTTTGGTTTTTATTTTGTCATTTCATATTGCATAGAAATGTAAGGTAACCCATCGTGCTATTGCTCGACAGGTTGTGATCACAAATATTCCCACTTTGTGTCCTCAGCGGCATGGATGTGTTTCATCTTAATTTGCTGAAAACTGAGGTGAGCTGTCTGTCCACATTCTCTTACCTATCCATCATTTCCTCAGCACTAGGAAAAATCTGAAATGTGAAACCTAGGCTGCCAAAATCTCCCCTCAGACACGAAGTTAACAATTCTTCACCCAGCTGTAACATTACAGACATGACAATTTGATAAACCAGCTCTATGTGCACAATGCTCTTGAATGATCTGCGAATCCAGATTAAGTTTGATTCTTTTCCTGACTTGTTGGCACTCTTACCTTCTTCAGAAGGTGATAATCATACTTGGATTCTGAGCTGTGGGCTTACTTTTCCACATTCATTCAATTCAGAGTTCATACAAGACGCTATTCTGTGTACTGTTAACAATTACACATGGGCCGGGAATTCATAAGATAGTTGCCAATGTTATGGGAAGGTAGAGAGATCAGAAATAGTATTCCTCCGATGTCTTTGCTAACACATACTAACTCCACAAAGAACCTGAGACTGTGATGCTGTTTCTGAATTTCTAGTTCACTCATTAGGAAGTGTTTTACTTTTGTACAGCTGTCAGAACAAACCAGAATGTTTAAGACAGCTAGCTGTCATCACAACATGTGACTGTAATATGGGACATTTTCCCATCCCCATGCCTTACAAGTAACAGTGGCTTTGACCTTTTCTTTTGCAGCAGGATCACTTCAGAGAACCACCAGATCTCTGCAACTTATAGAAGCATCTGGTCGTAAAAATATCCAGGAAACCACTTCACTGAAGTGCATTGACTTGTGTGCTTCCCTGTGGATGTAGGGAGTCAGGCAAGCATGGCAGTCAGCTTTGATCTCACAGCAGATTTTTATCAACATGTCAAAGATGTCATCAAATGCATCTGCATTGATTTTGGAGCACTTTGACAACAGTTAGGTGTCTTTGTCATTCAGGAAAGGTTCAATCCTTTAAGTGTGCAGATTGTCTATCTGTAACCACATCACCCAAAATTCTAGGTATGAATACAATGTCCAGGAAATGTCAGAATACCTACATTTTGTAGCACTCTCAGATGCCTGGAATTTTTTGTGGGTTTCTCTCTGCATACAGGGCTGTCCATTGGGGTAACAAGGGCTGATAACATCTGTTAGGAATTCTCACCTGAGGCCAAGGAGAAGAGCAATGTAACACAATCTTCCACCAAAGCCAAGCAGACCATGAGGGCTTCTGCAAAATAAGTTTGGAATGCTCGGAATACACAGTCGGTACATCCCGGAGAGATTGTCATGTATCATGTTGTACGGAGCCTTCCACAACCTTAAGCAACATGAAGAATTTCATGAGTGAAAGTTGTCCTCTGATGTGGAAGGGGGAAGCCAGCAATCTTCAGATGGGCTAGGAAGTCATTCACTCTCAAGAAAAGGCTTGAGCAATGTTTCAAGGCAGATACCCTCCAACAATCTTATGGCTACCTGATTCTAGTTTAGCTGAACTTTCTAGTACATGCTTCCTTTTCATTTTGCGCTATTTTAAATAAAGGAAGCCCTCTTAATTTTAACATACTGGTACTGTGAACACTTAGAAGCAGCAAACAGTATGCACCAACCCAGCTTTTTGTTTTATCTGTACCTGACTGCAGCTACACCACTGAGTGAGCATCTGCAATTTGGGGCTCCTGGAGGTAAGCAGGACTGTGGGTCTTGCCTCTAGGAAAAATGTTCTACTCATTAATTTGTCCTCCTGTTCTCAAGTGTCAGAATATGTTAATCAATTTAAGTGTGTTTACTTTTAAGAGATAACGAAGTGTGGAGCTGGATGAACACAGCAGGCCAAGCAGCATCATCTGCAGTACCTATTATCTCTGTTTACTTTTAATGCAGGTTTCCAGCATTCACTGTATTTTTACATTTTGCACATCCATTGACCAACTGTCTTTGGGGGTGAGTTGGCTGGCTGGCTGGTTTAATGCAGTAACAAATTCCCATACTGGCAGAAGTTACTATGAAGTATTCAGGCCCTACAGGCAAGAAGATTAGACCCTCCTGCTGTTGTGAGATATACATTTGGCATTTATTTAATTATGGCAGCAAGTAGCAAATGCTAGAAGCACAAATCAATCCAGTCAGCATCTGCAGGGAAAGTGAAAAAAAGTTTCTCGTTCAGATCCATCACCAACAGTTAACAAGAATATGGATACAGGCATTCAAATCCAAGGGCTAAGGAGGGAAAAACCAAACAGCGGCTCCTGCTCATTATTGCTGTCTAGTGAATGCCCTGCCTGCCAATGTAGTTAACTTAGCCACATTAGGGGCGTTTAAACAGTCCTTGGATAAGCATATGGATGATGATGGGATAGTGTAGGGGGTGGGCTTATATTAGTTCTCAGGTCGGCGCAAGATCGAGGGCCGAAGGGCCTGGTCTGCGCTGTATTGTTCTATGTTCTATGATCCCGGTTTGAGACCACTGATTTGATTTTACTTCTGTGAAGTCAATGGGTTTGAAGTGGGAGTGAACGAAATTGAATTGGGAATGGGAGTGAATTAATATTAGAACTCGCATTGGGCGATGGGAGTAACTCTCTGTTTTTGTCTGTCAGCTCTGGCCAGTGTTGGACCGAGGAACGATGACTGCACTCAGGTCAGCAACAAGTGTGAGAACCTGTTGACAGCCTCAAAGTGCAATATGATGCAAGAATGTGTGAATAATGAATGGAGCCAGCCTAAAGTGGTAAGCAACATCAAGTTAACATCCCTGCCAAACAAGAGCAAGAGAATGAACTGTGTACCAAACAAAATGAAGCTCCTTGTTTTAGGGAAGAGAGACCATATCATAATTTTATCCTATGTTTCAATAAGTGAGATATCGGTCAGGAATACTTTATTCGAAACCCTTAGGGTCAACTAGCAGGTCGAGCAGTGAATGTAGCATACGTGGATTTAAGTAAGGCGTTTTGATAAGGTTCCCCATGGTAGGCTCATGCAGAAGGTAAGGAGGCATGGGATAGGGGGAAATGTGGCAGATTGGATTCAAAATTGGCTGACCCTTAGAAGACAAAGGGTGGTAGTGGACGGAAAATATTCAACATGGTGCTCAGTTATGAGTGGTGTACCACAAGGATCTGTTCTGGGTCCTCTTCTATTTGTGACTTTTGTAAATGATTTGGATGAAGGAGTGGAAGAGTGGATTGGTAAGTTCGCGGACGATACAAAGATGGGTCGAGTTGTGGATAGTGGGGAGGGCTGTTCTAGGTTACGAAGGGACATTGATAGGATGCAGAGCTGGGCTGAGAAGTGGCAAGTGAAGTTTAACCCTGAAAAGTGTGAGGTGATTCATTTTGGAAGGACAAACTTGAAAGCAGAATACAGGGTTAACGGAAAGATTCTTGGTGGTGTGGAGTGTTCATGTCCGCAGTTCCCTGAAAGCTGCCACCCAGGTGGATAGAATTGTTAAGAAGGCGTAAGGTGTGTTAGCTTTCATTAATAGAGGGATTGAGTTCAAAAGCCGTGAAGTTATGCTCCAGCTATACAAAAGTCTGGTTTGGCCACATCTGGACTATTGTGTCCAGTTCTGGTCGCGTCACTGCAGGAAAGATGTGGAAGCATTGGAAAAGATGCAGAGGAGATTTACCAGGTAGGGCTTGTCTCTTTAGAATAACGAAGGATGAGAGGTGACTTGATAGATGTGTACAAAATGATCAGACGGATAGATAGAGTAGACAATCAGAGACTTTTTCCTAGGGTGGAGGTAGCTATTACGATGGGGCATAATTTTAAAGTGAGTGGAGGTAGATATAGGGGAGATGTCAGAGGTAGGTTCTTTACTCAGAGTGGTCGGGATGTGGAAATCATCGCCAGAGATGGTAGTGGAATTGGCCTCATTAGGGGCATTTGAGCGGATATTAGATAGGCATATGGAGGATAGTATAAAGTTGGGGTGGAGGCTAAATAGACCTTAGGATTAGTGTAAAAGTTTGGCACATCTTGGGCCGAAGGGCCTGTACTGTACTGTGCTGTACTGTTCTATGTTCTATGTTCTAGTGCGGTGACCAGAATATGTACAGTACTCCAAATGTGGTCTCATGCAAAGTCTTATACAGTTGCAATGTGACTTGCCAACTTTTATATTCAATGCCATGGCCAATTAAGGCAAGCATGGGTATGCCTCTTTACCACCTTATCCACTTGTGTTACCACTTTAAGGGAGCTGTAGACTTGGACCTAAGATCCTTCTGTGTATCAGTTCTCTGGAGGGTCTGGCCACTTATTGTTCTTTACTCTTGCATTGATGTCCCAAAATACATCACCTCACACATGTCCAGATTAAACTTCACTTTCCCTTTCTCTGCCCAACTTACCAGCTGATCTTTATCTTTCTGTATCCTTTCATAGACATCCTCATTATCCACACCTCTACCAATTTTCATGTCACCTGCAAACTTACCAATCAGACCACCAATATCTTTATCCAACTCATTTTTTATATATTACTAACAACAGAGATTCCAGCATTGATCTTGCAGAACACCACTGGTCACAGTCCTCCAGTCAGAAGCCCCCCCACGCAAGCGCACACGCAGGTGCACGCGCACACACATGCACACATACACACTGGCGATCCGGCAATTTTGTATTTAACTTTGTAACTCACTTTGGATTCCATGCAATCACATTCAAACTACCTCCAATCCAACTTTTTTTCCAGTTTCTGCCTGACGCAGTTGTAGTTAGTCTTCCCCAAGTTTGGCACTTTCACCTGAGGTCCAGTGTTATCCTTTTCCGTAACTATTTTACCAATTAATGATTAATGTTCCCCCGCTGAAACCTTGATCACCTGACCAGGTGCACTCCCTAGTACAAGGTCTTGCACAACCCCCTCCCCAGTTAGAATGCCTACATGTTGTTGCAAGAGTTCCTCCTGGATATATCTAACAAGTTCTGCCCCATCTAAGCCCCTGGCTCTAAGTGAGTCCCAGTCAATATTGGGGATATTAAAATCACCTACTGCCACAACCCCTGTTGTTTTTACATCACTCCATGATCTACACATCTGTTCCTGTAATTCCCACTGGCTGTTGGGAGGCATAGAGACTAACCGTATCATAATGATTGCATATTTTCTTACTCCTAAATTTTACCCATATTGCCTCATTGGACGAGCCAAGATATCCTTTCTTAGTACAACTGTGACATTCTTCTTACCAGTAATGCAACTGCTCCACCCCTTTTACATCCGTCTCTATCTAGTCTGAAACATCCAAACTCTGGAATGTTGAGTTGCCAAACCTGCCCTTCCTTCATCAAGGTTTCTGTCATAGCTACCACATCGTATACCCATGTACTAATCCATACTCTAAATTATCTGCCTTAACTGTGATACTGAGCATAGAACATAACAGCACAGGAATGGGCTCTTGGGACTACAATGATGTGCCGAACATGACAACAAATGAAACTGTCCCTTTTGCCTGCCCTGTGTCCATATCCTTCCATTCCTTGCATATTCATGTGCTTATCTAAAAGCCCCTTAAACACCTTTGTCGTATCTGCCTCCACCACCACTCCTGGCAGCATGTTCCAGACTCCTGCCACTCTTTGTGTAAAACAACTTGCCCCTCACATCTCCTTTGAACTTTGCCCTTCTCACCTTAAATGCACGCTCCCTAGTTTCAGACATTTCAACTCTGGGGAAAAGATTCTGACCGTCAACCCTACCTATGCATCTCACAATTTTATAAACTACTATCAAGTCTTCCTGCAGCTTCCATCACTCCAAAGGAAACAACCCTAGTTTGTTCAGCCTCTCCTTCTAGCTCATGCCCTCTAATCAAGGCAGCATCCTAGTAAAGATCTTCTGCACCATCTCCAAATGCTCCACATCCTTCTTGCAATGTGAACTGAATGCAATACTCTAAATGTGGCCCAACCAAAGTCTTATAAAGCTGCAACATGCCACCCTGACTCTGGTACTTAATTCCTAACCAATAAAGGCAAGCACACCATATGCCTTCTTTACCACCCTGTCTACTGACATGGTCACTTTCAGAGAGTTATGGACATGAACACCAAGATCCCTCTATACATCAATAATGTTCGGGGTCCTGCCATTAACTGTATACATTTCCCTACCATTTGGTCTCCCAAAGTGCAGCACCTCACACTTACCCAGATTAAATTCCATCTGTCATTTCTGCACCCATATTTGCAACTGATCTATATTCTGCTGTATCGTTTGACAACCTTCTACATTATCCATAACTCTGCTGACCTTTGCATCATCTGCAAACTTACTAACCCATCCATCCATATTTTCATCCAAGTCATTTACTTATATCATGGACAACAGAGGTCCCAGTACAGATCCCTGCAGAACATCACTAGTCATGAATCTCAAGCCTGAAAAACACACTTCCACGACTACTCTCTGCCTTCTATGGGCAAGCCCATTCTGTATCCACGTGGCCAAGTCACTATGGATCCCATGCATCCTGATATTCGTTGCATTAAAATAAATACACTTCAAACTGCCAGTCCCTCCGTATTCATTCATCTGCCCATTCTTCCTCCTGGACTTACTTGAATTAGCCCCTCTTTTGGAGTCAAACACTTCACATGCCCACTTATTGCTCTTACTCCCACGCCCTGTTCCCTGCCAGGATATTGCTGCCATACCAGTTTAAGTACAACCTGTCCTTCATGTACAGGTCCCATCTGTCATGGAAGAGATTCTAATGATCCAGATATCTAAAGCCGTCCCTTCTACACCAGCTCCTTAACCTTGCATTCAACTGTATTACCTTCCAATTTCTGACCTCACAAGCTTGTGACACATGGGGTAATCCCAAGATTGCAAACTTAGAAGTCCAGCTTTTCAACTTCCTACCTAACTCCCTAAATTCCCTATGCAGGACCTCATCTCTTTTCAGCCTATGTCATTGGTACCAATATAGACCACGACCTCTGGCTGCTTACCATGCCGCTTCAAAATATCCTGTGCCCACTCCAACATCCTTTACCCTGATACCAGGGAGGCAACACACCATCCTAGACTCTCTTTTGAGGCCACGGAAATGCCAGTGTCCCTGACTGTAGAGTTCCCTATCACAACTGCTTGCCAATGTTTCAACCCTCTCTGCTGCACAACAGAGGATACCACTAGTCCGGATGCTGCTGTTGCTTTCCCCTGAGAGACCCCTAACAGTGTCCAACATGGTAGATCTGTTTGAGAGGGGGATGGCCACAGGGAAATCATGCATTACCTGGCCACGCTCACTAATCTTCCCAGTGGTTACCCCATATGTTTCATTCTTTGAAGCCCTTACTAGTGGTGTGACCAACGCATTAATGCATTCTCAACCTCATGGATGCTCCATCGTGAGTCCATCCGACTGAACACACTTCCTGCATACTTGGTCGCCATGGATGCTGAAAGTGTCCCTGGTTTGCCGCATTTTGGAGGAGGAGCATTCCATGGGGTTGAGTTCTCCTGCCATTGTGATCCTTACCAACTACAAACAATAATCTAGGAACCAATGAAATAACCTGTCCCACTACTTACCAAAATCAATTTTCCCACTCTTGCTCTCTGTTCCTAACAAACTCCAAAACCAAAAGTAAATACTTCATTCTCTATCTCCCTCCAGACACATTAACATTCATTCAGTCTCTCGACATGGTTCATGTGCAGCCAAGCCTAAGTCACTTTTCACTGTACCTCAGTCCCTCTCTGACAGACCTCAGTCCCTCTCTGACAGACCTCACTGCTCACTGTCCTCATCGCTGCTCCGACTGACCTTAGCCCAGCCCTGACAGTCCTGCATGCACCACCATCTCAGTCTCTATCCAAACTGTCCTCTGCCCCAATGGGAAGAGGAGCTACAGACTTGGTGTTATATAGATCTACAGCACAGAAAAAAGCCCTTTGGTTGATCACATCTGTGCCGGTCAAAAACGACCACCTAACCATTCTCATCCAGTTGCCTAACACCTGGCCCATGGCTTATAAGCCTTGTACACATCCAAATACTACTTAAATGTTGAGGTTTCAGAAAACCACCATCCTTACAGACAGTGAATTCCATATTCCCACCACGCTTTGGGTGAAAAAGCTTTTACTCACAACTCCTCTAAACCTTCTGCTTCTTCCCTTAAATCTATGTCCGTGGTCATTGATCTCTCCACAAAGGAGAAAAATTCCTTTCCTCTCTACCCTGCCTATACCTGTCACAATTTTAACATCTCAACAATGTTCTCTCTCAGTCTCCTCTGCTCCAAAGAAAACAACCTTAGTCTATCCAATCTCTGTTCATAACTAAAACTCTGCAGCCCTGGCAATATCCTGGTAAAGCTGATATTTTGCACTCTCTGCAGTGCTATCACATCCCTCCCCTCCTCATATGTGGATTTCAAACTGCAAACACGAGTCTAGGTGCGGTCGAGCAAATGTTTTACACACTTAGAGCATTCCAGTTAGCCTGCAGGATGTGGGACTTAACAGTGACTGCACTACAAAAGGTAACCCTTTTGTTTTAAAACCATTTAAGGACACCAAAATGTGGTATTGCAGAGGAGTACTTTCCTCCTTTATTTTATATGCACGTTCAGATTGTGATACCAAGGCAGTCAAATTGCTCACCGGCACTCACTATCAAAAGAGCTACCTTTTGTTCGTAGCATTCTGAGGAAAGTGATGAATAATCAAAGTGCTTTTGATAATTTATGTAATGAGTATGTTGCAAACAAGGTGGGATGATATTCATCACAAACAAAACTTTCTTTCTTTTTCAGACAGACAGTCATTGTGAGAAGTGTATGAGCAAAGTGAAAATTATCTCCGAGAAGGTGAAGAAAAGTTCTGGAGAGGTACCACCGAATATTCTTTGCAGTCAGCTTGTGTAGAGGTTCATATATGGAAGTTTGCAAATTGGAAAAGGCCTTTGATGGATAGTTCGTAAATCCAACAAATCGATGCACCACCTTCACGTTTGTTGGTCACTTCATCTTTGAATCTCTGTGTACTTTCCCTCAGTTGTCATCAGTTCTATGGTCTGCTATACCTTGTTTTCTATTGTACCTTCATAACCTGTGGTTATCATTTCATTCACAATCCTTTACACTCTGGAAGATCATTGATTATTTTGTGCTATTTGCGTAGATGCTCTTCTAAAACAATGAAAAGACATTTACAACCATTTCTGTCCATAGATGGCACCCATTGTGTGTTTAGAAAACTGCTGGTTTAATCAAAATTCATTTCCCAGTATCTATCCTTCATATCTAAGAGATGGAGACCTTTGCCTTTGCAGGTTGCAGTCCGGTTTCTTCCATGGCTTGGAGGGGGATAACTTCAAAGCTTTAGGAAGGTCCTTTGATTCTGGAGAGCTGTCTAAGATTTTGAGGATTGCTACCATGGCTGCTAATCCAAACTGTTGAAGTTTTCACTTTCTTCTTTACTCCCATCTTTCAAAGTTATTCTATCTTGCCTTTCAAGCTAGACATTGGGCCGGCTGAAAGAGCTCAGCAAATGCTGAGTTGGTCCCAAAAATTATCTTGTCATCTTCAGGACGACATTCATGGGGACGACAGCCAAGCACTGTAAAAACAATTTTTGTCATTTGTCAGTATCTGTTCTGTGGAAAATGACTAGGTGCTATGAAAAGCATTGTAAATCTTTCTAGTGCATGGAGGGGCATCCATCTAAGTTTTTGACTTGATGTTGAGGTGAGGCCAGTTTGCTTAGCATCTTTTATCTGAACTATAGATCTTCTTTTTTCCTATTGTATCAGTCCCTCAGCTTAGTTTGTCTTCTAGATGTGAGCACCATTCTATCATATAACTTCATCTTTACCTTCAATGACATTGTTGTCAGGTCACTATACTGAGCACTTTACACGTGTCTGCAAAGCTCACACTGTTGCACATAGCACCAGCATCTATCTGACAGTGCACATTTACTTGTTACTGCACATAGTTATCGATCTGTTAGTTTCAGATATTTTCTTATCAACTTATTCAAACACACATCCCTGGAGCAGGTAGAATTTGAACCCATACCTCCTGGCTCAGAGGCAGGGACATGAGGCCACTCTACCACCTGGATTCCCATCATCCTCTAAATGAAAACATTTTTCCCTCATGGCCCCTCTAAACCTCCTGCCCAGTCACTTAAATCTAAGATCTTTAGTCATTAATCTCTCCACACAGGAAAAAGTTTCTTTCCTGTCTACCTTGTCTACGCCTGTCATAATGATAGACATCTCTATAATTTAAAATTTATTATAAATGTGTCTTTATTCTGACAACAGCTAGTACTGGAATATCAAAACAATAATGACTCACGCGACACTCAAAGTCCTGCACAAAGTTACAGGCTGAAGTTTTAATTGCTGTAGCTAACAGTACCTGCCACTATAGCTATCGAAATCCATTCATTTTGGCAGCAGGCTTCTGACAGCATAGCCCACATCTTGCCTGTTTGGTTGAGAACACAGTGACAAGACATATCCTGACTCTACAGGCTTGATTACAATAATCTAATGAAGGAAGCATATGTAAGATATAGGCAGCAGGGATCAAGTATAAGGGCAATAGGAGGACACTTAAGAATTAGAATCCCTACAGTGTGGGAACAGGCCCTTTGGCCCAACAAGTCCACACCGACCCTTGGAACATCCCACCCAGACCCATCCCCCATAACCCACACACCCCTGAACACTATGGGCAATTTAGCATGGCCAATCCACCTAGCCTGCACATCTTTGGACTGTGGGAGGAAACCGGAGCACCCGGAGGAAACCCATGCAGACACTGGGAGAATGTGCAAACTCCGCACAGACAGTCACCTGAGGCTGGAATTGAACCCGGGTCCCTGGCACTGTGAGGCTGCAGTGCTAACCACTGAGCCACCATGCCACCCAAAGGTGAGGGAAATCGGGAGAGCAAATGGGGTCCATGAGATATAGCTTTGGCAAGTAGGGTTAAGGAGAATCCAAAAGGTTTTTACAAATACATTAAGGACAAAGGAGTAACGACGGAGAGAATAGGGCCCCTTAAAGATCAGCGAGGCCACCTATGTGTGGAACCACAGGAGATGGGGGAGATACTAAATGATTATTTTGCATCAGTGTTTACCGTGGAGAGGATATGGAAGCTAAAGAATTTAGGGAAATAAATAGCGATATCTTGAAAAGTGTCCAAATTATGGAGGAGGAGGTGCTGGACATCATAAAATATGAAAGTGGATAAATCCCCAGGACTGGATCAAGTGTACCTTAGAACTGTGTGGGAAAGCTAGGGAAATGAGTTCTTGGCCTCTTGCTGAGATATTTATATCATTGATAGCCATGGGAGAGGGGCAGAAGACTGGAGCTTGGCTAAGGTGGTACCATTATTTAAGGAAGATGGTAAATAAAAGCCAAGGAACTATAGGCCAGTGAGCCTGACAATCAGCGATGGGTAAGTTGTTGGAGAGGATTCTCAGGGACAGGATTTACATGTATTTGCAAAGGCAAGGACTGATTAGGTATAGTCAACATAGCTTTTATATGTTGGAAATCGTGACTCGCTGAATTGATTGAGTCTTTTTTGAAGAAGTGACAAAGAGAATTGATGAAGGCATAGTGGTGGACATTGCCTTACTGGAGTCCATACAGACAATCGACAAGGTTGGTACACTGATTAACAAGGTTAGAGCACATGGAACGCAGGGAGAACTAGCCATTTCGATACAAAAATCAGAGATAATAAGAACTGCCGATGCTGGAGTCAGAGATAACACAGTGTGGAGCTGGAGGAACACAGCAGGTGAGGCAGCGTCAGAGGAGCAGGAAAGCTGACATTCCAGGTCAGGACCCTCCTTCCGAAGAAGGGTCGCGAATCAGTTTTCCTCCTCCTCTGAAGATGCCTGGCCTGCTGTGATCCTCCAGCTCCACACTGTGTTATTGATACAAAACTGCCTTGAAGGTAAGAGGTAAAGGTGGTGGTGCAGGGTTGTTTATCCGACTGGAGGACTGTGACCCGTGGCATGCTGCATGGATCAGTGCTGGGTCCACTGCTTTTTGTCATTTATATAAATGATTTGGATGTTAATGTAGGGGGTATGGTTAGTAAGTTTGCAGATGACACCAAAATTGGTGGTAGAGTGGACAACAAAGAAGGTAACCACAACAGGTCCTCAATCCCATGAGCTGACTAGTGGCTGATGGAGTTTAATTTAGACAGAAGTGTGAGGTGCTACATTTTGGTATGGCAAATCAGGTTACAACTTGTACATTTTAATGGTAAAGACCTGGGCAATGTTGCCAAACAGAGAGATCTTGGAGTGCAAGTTCATAGATCCTTGAAAGTGGAATTGAAAGTAGACGGGGTAGTGAAAAGGCGTTAGGTGCGCTTGCCTTTACTGTATTGAGTATAGGAGTTGGGAGGTCATGTTGCACCTATACAGAATGTTATCTAGGCCACTTTTGGAATACGGCATTCAATCCTGGTCTCTGTGCTGTAGGAAAGATGTTGTGAAACTTAAAAGAGATCAGAAATGATTTACAAGGATGTTGCCAGGATTGGGGGGTTTGAGTTGTAGGGAGAGGCTAAATAGGCTGGGGCTATTTTCCTTGGAGCATCAGAGCTGAGGGATGACCTTATGGAAGTATATACAATTATGACAGGCATGGATAAGGTAAATAGTCAAGGTCTTTTCCCCAGAGTTTGGGCGTCCAAAAGTAGAGAGCATAGGTTTAAGGTGAAAAGGGAAAGATTTAAAAGGGACCAAAGGGAGAAATTTTTCATGCAGAAGGTCAAGAGGAAGTTGCCAGAGGAAGTGGTGGAGGCTGATGTAATTATCACATTTGAAAGGCATCTGGATTGAGATGTGAATAGGAAGGGTTTAAAGGGATATGGGCCAAATGCTGGCAAATGGGACTAGATTAATTTAGGATATCTGGTCAACATGGAAGAGTTGGATGAAAGTGTCTGATCAGTGGTGTAGATCTCCATGACTCTATTTCAATTCTGGAAAGGCAGGGAATCGGGACTGGCAACTCCAGCACTAAAGCAAAGGCTGCCCTCTACAGATATGGGCTTGGTCCAAGCCCTGTCTCTTTGACCTGGCACACTGAGAGGCATATTCTGTGCTATGGCAATCCCATTTCAGTGAAGGCAGTTGGTATTTAGATGCCTAGCTGGCTCCTTGAACACTGTGTTAAACCCTTTTCACTCCTCTGCAAAGATGAGAAGTCCTGCATGCAAAAGTAAGCTTCAAAGGTTGAGCCGCTTCTGCCATTTTCATGTGACTGAAACCAGGACCCATGTTTCTTGTGGTGGATAACATGGTTTTTCCTTCATCTACCAACTACAACACCAGAGGGCTATTACTATGGCAAGCCACATAATTTAGCAGGAAACAGTGTAAAAAAATATTTCTCCAAACCTATCAATGAGGAATACTCTACAAGCTAACAGGCAGTGTACTCGTTTCATGATCGATTCTGTGAACCAATTAGGGCTATGCCATAATAAATTACAGACTGTTCGGTGGTTAAACTGCAGTGATATACCAGTGATATTCCTGGGTGGCTACCAATCGGCTTCCAAGCTGGTTTTAAATATGGGGATGCTATAACAAGTGAGAAAGAGAGATAACATCCAAAAGAGAAACTCAATAGACGCTATGTCTGAGTAGTAGATGTGTTGCCAGGGAGAATTAACTAGTTTGTGGTGATTGACAGTTAACTTCCAGTCTTTGTTTCAATTTTAATCCATGCAGCTTGATTCAGGTCAAGGCATTCCCTTGAGACTTAAACCAGAGAATGGCAGTTATCATCTTTTGTTGAGTTAGTCATGCACAGTGCACATGTGTCCTTTCTTATAAAGAATGCAAGTTTGATGCCAAAAATGAATGCATCAAAGCCATCCTGCAGATTAAAAACTTCCCTGATCTCCATGGCAACACCTTTTACTAACCAGAATCTACTTGCCAACCAATCAGCACGCTCTTCTCATACTGTATAAATGTTGGCCTTGCCCTTAAATTGACATTCTTGTGAATTTTCATCACGAATGCAAGACCAAAGGTTTTGCCAAAATCTGTAACTTTTCAGCAATTTTTAATTTCTGTCCAACCAAACCATTACATGTGGATTGATAGAATATATGCTGTCCAGCCGCAAATGCAAAACTAATATTTGGCATTGTGGCCTGTGTTTGATGTCCTTTTATTATGTGTTTGCTATTGCCCATCATATCCTCTCCACTGTACCTTGCCTACAAATCAGCTGGTTTCTCTCACTTTATTTTACAGCAAGAGATGAAAAATGTGCTGCGGGAAGGTTGTGAAATGATCCAAGAACAAGAGCTTAAACAGCGGTGCCATAAATTTGTTGATTCCGATTGGCATGTAGCAGTTGATCTCATCAAGGCAGATATGGTATGTACATGACCATGAATGGGCCACTTTGAGCTTTACAGATTAAGTCTGGAGTGCCTGCATTTTATCCTGCTTTTTATATAGCTGTGATACCCTTCTGCCCTTTAATGCTGTACTTTGAGGTGCACCAGCACCTATCATTGCAATGTCACTGCAAGAACACCATGTGTACCTGGTCAACTAGCTGATAAGGCTACATCTCAGGGCTGATCACCTACTGTCTTGGTGCTCACTCACTTTGAAAGTGCCTAGATGCTCACAGCATCGTTTTCTTGTCTTCCCTAGCATTGCCTTTTAATGCAGCAAGTTTGTCACACCTGTCAGCAGTGATCAGTTGGCACTGTGTTACATCAGTTTCACACTTAGAACAAATGTCAGCAGTTTACAGTGCAACAACAATGCATGTTTCTATGTTCCTATATGTTTTACCATAACACTTAAACAGTATTTGGATATTCAATTGCATTGCCATAGCCTCTGGGGCTATGGTCCAAAAGCCAGAAAATAGGATTATTGTAATCAGATCTTTGTTGACCAATGATGACAAAATGGGCTGAATAAGCTCCATCTGAGCTATGGATATGCTGTACCTTCCCATTTTCAGCCCCACCTAGATTTGAAACGAAAGGTGACTAGCTACCAAGAATCCTTCTCCCTAAGCTCTTAGATCTAACAGCCCAGGATCTCAGCTGCTCTATGAAGTAAGTGATCCTTTTTCGGGCAGAGACCTGGAGGTTCTGTTGAATAGGAGTTGTAGTTGTAGATGCAGAACATTCTCTTCCCCTGCCTTCCAGGACCAGAAATTGTGGTCACAACATCAAGCCATGTCCTCCTAATCCAAAGTTGCAACGAGGGTCAGTGCAGTTTGGCACCTGGAGGAATATGTAACAATTTAGGAAGGAGGCCAATGTTCTACCACTCTAAGTATTGCTTTCCACATGTTGCCTAATTGCTCTGGTTGACCCCAACACCAAATATCACCAACCCTGCATGCCCTCTGCACTGCCTACTTACTCTCCCCATCTGCACCAATAGTGACAGCTGTGACACCCACTTTTAGCATTCCTATTACCGATCCATCTCTCATTCAAAAGGAAAGTGACCCAATAGGGCAGACAAAGTCACAATGGTAGTGGGCAACCCAACATTTAGCACCTTATCCCTTCTTGTGGAGAGCATTATGGCTCTGAACATCCTCAGTGGTTAACTGACTGTGATCAAGCCCCTGAACTGACTGGGACATCCTGAGTGAAGGTTGCCCTCTTGACTTCTCTGAGGCCTACTGACAATTAGACAAGCTTCCTAAGTTGGGTCTGTGCTGAAAGACAAGGCAAGACGAAAGCACTGAGTCTGGTGTCTTTGTCTGAGAGACAAAGCTCAAAAAGGCAAGGCAATAGAAGGCTGGGATCATGTGTGTCCATGAATGGAGAGATGCAGCCTGTCTTTTTCATGAGCTGGATGCATGTCTGATTTCACAGTGCCCTTGCTGCAGTGTTGCAATGACAGCTGCCAATGCAACATAGAATTGCAGTAGTATGCAGTCAGTGGATCAGAGAGGTGCCACATGAGGGTTCTCACAGGCTAGCGCATGTCAGATGTTCATGTCCATGGATATGGGGTTGTGCGCGGAAGATGTCCTGGAATGTGCCCTGAGATGTTGGGTCTGCTATTCACCTTCAGGGCAAGCAGTGAGCTGAGGTCGCCAGGTACCTGCTCTTTATTCCATTCTTGAAATTTCTCAATGCCTAGTTTGTTCAACACCTTTGGTAAGATAGGAAGCTGAATACCCTAACGCTATCGCAGGTGAGTTATGCCAATAATTAAGTGTTTAACAAGACATAATCCCCCATAATTTGTAAATGCCTCTGTTTAATGAGAAACCTGACTCTACATCAATATGCAATGACATGCTCAGACATTGAGATAAGCCTCACCAGACACTCAATTCTGCCACAGGTTTCGCTGTAGCCCAGGTGTTCAGGCCTCTATGATTCCACCCAATATTGCTCATCCACTGTCTCACCCTCTCTCTCGCCCATCATAGTAGATTTAAGGACTACATGACATACCTTGTGTTCTTCGCACTGTAAGATTTCCTTTAAATGGAAAACTAACGACCAACAAAGAACAAATCTCTGGCACATTCAACTGACAGACGCAACAGTGAGACTTTCTCCAGCATCCCAATATTTGCAATCATCTATTCAGCCCAAAATCTAGACTTGAAAAATGAAATATCCAGGCCATAAGGGAGAAATAAAGCTACAAGATTATTTTCTGAACACTGCTGTCCAACTCCTTAAAGAAACAATACTTTAAACTGTACTAAGATAACAAGGTGTGGAGCTGGAGGAACACAGCAGGCCAGGCAGTATCAAAAGATCAGGAAAGCTGATGTTTTGGGTCTGGACCCTTCTTCAGACATGTAAATTTAAACTGTACTGGTCTGTTATCTGACCTGGAGGTGATGTCAAAAAGGGACAGGTGCAGTTCTAAAGGAGATGGGAGAAGCTCATTCGTTCAAAGTGTCATTCATACCCTAATCGCTCTCGTGTTTTGTTTTCTCCCAGAAACCTGACGTGTTTTGTGCTTCCCTCACTTACTGCAAGGCTGTTTAATGGAAACCTACTTCCAATGGCACTCCCAAAAATAAGTCAAGTTGATCAATTACTCATCAGTTTCCAATAAAATCAAGAAATGTTACAATGGAGGCCTAATACAAAGACTACAGTCAAGAACTTCAAGATTTCGTCAAGCTTAGTAAGGGATAGTCATGTTTGTTCTGCCATTAACTAATCAGCCATTTCTAAGAAGTCTAGAATGACAAGTATGTCCTAATTGAAATCTACTACTGGCTCCTTTCTTAAAAAAAAATTGATTGCTGATTTTCTCGTGAAGCCTGTACTGAAATTGAATGCAAATAAACTAGTTTGTCATGGAATAAAAACAAAGAACTATGGATGCTGTAGATCTGAAACAAACAAAAAACAGAAAGTGCTGGAGAAACTCATAAGGTCTGGCAGTGTCTGTGGAAAGAGGAAAACAGAGTAAACATTACAAAACCAAAGACCTTTAACTCTGTTTCTATGTCTCCAGATGCTGCCACACACATGCATCTATTAGATATGTACACCGTCACATACACACAAACACAGAAAACAAATCTTTGTGATGTACACACAGTAACCTAGAGATGATGACACACCACTCAGTGATGCACTGTCTCTCTCTCTCTCTGCCTCACACATACTGACATACACATACAACTCACTCGATGGTCTATGTGCTGTCTGACACACACACACACACAAACGAAAATCACCTCCAAGAAATAAAACCCAAATACTCGCAGAAAGAAACACACTCAGGCTGCAGCCTGTAACTCACTCTCAGGCAACAGTTATTTCAAATATAAACACAAACCGCTCAGCTAATTATTAAATTCCAGTCTTGGGCACCAGTTATTCTGTCTGTGCACCATGATTCCTTTGATGAGATTCCTGTATGTATCTCATTGCCAGCTATCAGTGACTCTATGTCCAGATGCCTTGAGCAAAGCCCTGCCTGTCATTGGAGCACTCTCACTCTCTGTCTCTCCTTAGACCACCCTCTCCCTCCTTGGGCCTCCAGCTGTCCCTTCTTGGATGTCCGTCTACACTTCTTTGGACAAGCCTCTTTCCTTTTTATGTTGTGACACTCACACTACCGAACTTCCTCTTCTGTTCTGCCTTGGACCTTCCTGTTTGTCCATCTTTGGTCTATCTGCCCCTGCTCGGATTGCTTTCAATCCCTGTTGGGACGTCCATCCCACCTGCTGTCCCACTCCAATCTCTCCTTTTTCGCTCTCTCGCTCTCTCACCCCCTCCCTCCTGCCCTCTCTCATCTTTACTGTCACAATCTCTCACCCTCTCTCCGATCCTATTCCTCCATCTTCCACTCTGTTCCACACTCCCTCCCTAAACCTGCCTTCTCCCTATCTCTTCCTCCCTCTCCTCCCTACCCCTTCCTTCTTATCCCTCACCTCCCCATCTCTCCACCCCTCCCTTACCCTTCATCCATTTTCCTACCCTGCCTCCACCCTTCATCCCTGTTTCCCTTCTCTGTCTCCACTCCTCTCCCTCACTCTCACCTCTCTCTTCCCCCATTCTCCCACTCTCTCCCTCCCATACCCCTCTGTCTCCCTGCTCATGCCTTGTCCCTCTCCCCCTCCTCCTGTCTACATCCCTCTCCTCTACCCACCCTCCTTCTCCAGCTCACTCTCTTTCCTTCTCCCCATCAATTTCCTCTCCTGCTCCCTCTACCAACTTCCTCCCCACCTCCTCTCTGACCACTCCCTGTCCCCCTCTCCTCACATCCCTCCTCTGCCCCATCCCTCTTTTTCCCTCCACACCCTTCCTCTTCCATTCCCTCCCTCTCATCCCCATCCCCCTTCCTCATCCCTTCTCCTCACCATCTGTCCCAACAAGCTCCTTCTGTCTCCCCCACCCATTGTCCTTCTCCCCACCTCCGTCCCCTCTCCCCGCCCTTCTCCCACTCCAACTGCCCCCCACCCTCCCTTTTTCCTCTCCCTACTCCTTTCTCTATACTCCCTTTCCTTTCACCCTCCCTTTCCTCTCCCTCTCCCACTCCCCCATTCCCATGCACCCCTCCTCCTCTCACTCCCACCGTCCCCCAACCCCTCTCCCCTTCCCCTTCTCCTCTTCCCCTTTTGTCCTGTCCCTCCACTAACTAGCTCCCTCTCTACTCTCACCTTCCCTCTCCCTGTCACCTCCACCACCTCCCTCGCTGATCTCTGCACCCTTCTATCCCACCTCCCACGTCTCCTCCCCAAGCTTCATTCCTTCTCTGTCCTTTCCCTCTCCCCATCTTTCTTCTCGCCAACCCTCACCCACCCACTACCCCGTCCCTTCTCCCTTCCTCTCACCCACTCCTCCTCTTCTCTCCTCCCCTCTCCCCTGCCTACTGTCTCTCCACCCTTTTTCTCTTTGCACCATTGTCCCTCCCCCGCCCACCCTCCTCTCTCCCTCTCCCCCATCGCTCTCCTATCCCCATCCCTCTCCTATCCCTGTCCCTCACCCACTCTCACTCCCTCACCAGACCCCTCTCTCCATCACCCCACCCTTTGCCTTCACACCCTGCCTCTACCCTCCTTGCCTCGCCCTTTCTCTCCTCTCTATCCCCATTCCTCCCTCCCATTTCTTCCCCTCACTCCCACTCCCTCCCCCATTCCCCCTCCCTCCTTCTGTCTCCTCTTCC
>JAHRHZ010000134.1:2259303-2271477 GCA_024137785.1 Ginglymostoma cirratum
TCTCTCTCTCTCTCTCTCTCTGTCTCTCTCTCTGTCTCTCTCTGTCTCTCTCTGTCTCTCTGTGTCTCTGTCTCTCTGTGTCTCTGTCTCTCTGTGTGTCTCTGTGTCTCTCTCTCTCTGTCTCTCTCTCTCTCTCTGTCTCTCTGTGTCTCTCTCTGTCTGCCCCTCTCTCTGTCTCTCTCTCTCTCTCTCTCTGTCTGTCTCTGTGTCTCTCTGTGTCTCTGTGTCTCTCTCTCTGTCTGTCTCTCTCTCTGTCTGTCTCTGTGTCTCTGTGTCTCTCTCTCTGTCTGTCTCTCTGTCTCTCTCTCTCTCTCTGTCTGTGTCTCTCTCTCTCTGTGTCTCTCTCTGTCTGCCTCTGTGTCTGTCTGTCTCTCTCTCTCCCTCTGTAATTTTTCCACTCTCTCTTCCTCCCTCCCTTGTCATTCTCTCCCTCAATCATTTTTCTGTCATTCACTCTCTCTACCTACGTTAGCTATCTGTCATTCTGTCGCTCCCTCTCCTTTCTATCATTCTCTCTTTCTCACTCTCTCTATTCTCTATCATTCTCTCTCTTTAACTCCCTCTCCTCTCACTCACTATTTCTCTCTCCCTCCCTCTCTTCTCTACCATTCATTCTCGCTCCCTCCCTCTCCTCTCTATCATTCTCTCCCTTGCTCTCCTCACTATCAGTCTCTCCCTCCCTCTTCTCTCCATCATTCCCTCTCCCTGCCTCCCTCTCTCCATTATCACTCTCTCTCTCAACCTCCCTCTCCTATCTATCATTAGATCTCAGTCCCTCCCTCTCATCTCTATCATTCTCTCCATCCCTCTCCTCTCTATCATTGTCACTCTCTACCCTCCCTCTCCTCTCCATCATTCTCTCCCTCCCTCCCTCTCCCCTCTATCATTCTCTGTCTCTCTGCCTCTCTTTCCTGTATATCATTCTCTCCCTCCCTCTCCTCTCTATCATTCTACCTCTCTGCCTCCCCCATCTTTATCATTCCCTCTCCTCTCTATCATTCTCTCTACCTCTTTCACTATCCTATTATTCTCTGTCTCTGTCTCCCCCTCCCACCACTCTCGTTAATTCTCTCTCTCCTGCCCTATCCTCTCAATCGTTCTCTCTCTCTCTCTCTGCTGAATGATATGTATGATAGAAAAAAAAAACAGAAGTTGTTGCAACAGCTCAGCAGGTCTGGCAGCATCTCTGAAGAAAACAAATATCAGAGTTAACTATTCAGGCCTGGTGGCCTTTCCTCAGAACTGATGGTGGCTCACCTCAGTTCTGAGGAAGGTTCACCGGACCTGAAACGTTAACTCTGGATTTTTTTTTTTTCTTCACAGTTGCTGCCAGACCTGCTGAGCTTTTCCAGCAACTTCTGTTTTTGTTCCTGATTTACAGCATTGGTGGTTCTTTTGGTTTTTGATAGAAATGATAGAATTTGTAGTCACGGATCACTGCACCCACCATGTATAGCTTACCCTAAACACACAAAAGTCAAGTCCCTTTTATGACGTATCATATCCATAACTGACTCTGCATAGTGTAAATTGGCCAAATGGATGCGTGAAACTGTTGCGATCATGTCCATGTGAGTTTTCCACATGCACCATGAAGGATTCCTTCATGTTCACTAAGACAGTCTAAGAGTTACATATCGAGAGCAAGAACATGCCCATGTGTTATTTCACCATTGCCAGCTCATTTATCAGCATACCCATTCAGATATGCCATTGAAATCTTAATCATGAACAGAGCAACTTCTGCAGTTGACTTCATTCCGATAACACCATGTACGCCCAAGCAGTTGGTATCACTAGGGGATATGCTTTCAGTCAAACTCTCGCCAACGTCTTGATTGGTAACTGTGCAAAACACTTCAGTGATGACGTAGTAACTAGCCTCTAACCCCTTGCATATTTCCAACAGGTCAACGATATGTTTGCAATATTTGAATCGGCATTAAAAAATTTCTGATATTGTTCTATGATCTGCATCCTGGGCTCAAATTTACCATTGAAATGGAGTACCTTTTCCTTTCCTGTAGGAATCCTAACATGTATGCTGGCCAGTGAATGTAGGCTTTCAGCGAGTAAGAGTCCAGAACCAATTTGGCCGATTTCTTGGTTACCCGAAGATCCGTGGCTGAATGTGCTTGACACACACGCACATTCGCTCTCTGACACGCACAGACATATTTATGGAGTGAATTTGTACTTGCAGATATGTTCTATTTTGTTCAACATGCAGACAATTTATAGATAGTCAGTCAGTCAGTCAATGTGGTGTTTTATAAATTCCTACTTTAGTAATAAAACCAGTCTACCTCCAAACCAAGACACAAACAGAAACTAAACAAGGTGTTATATCGAACATGCATTGTTTGACCTAAAATGTCACCTCTTCTTTACACTAATAAAACCTTAAGTTCTCACAGGACAGGTACTTGAGAGGAATTCAGGGATTTACATATAGATATTAATCAATTAAAACCTTCTAACTGACTGAAGCTGTAACACCATCTTCAGTTTGTTTAGTACATCCCCATCAATGGTGTGAACCTTTGAGCTTTTACTTATGAATTCTGTGTCTGACACCTCCTCTCTCACCAACACTTGAAGGAGGACTAAGGCTCCAAAACGTTGTGTTTTCAAATAATCCTGTTTGATTTAAAACCTGGTGTCAAGTGATTTCTGACTTTCTCCATCCTATTCCAACAAAAGCACCACCACATCATCTCATTTCTCAGAATACTTGTCCCATATTTAGTCTTTGATGAGCCAAAATTTTCTCCAAATCAAAGGTGAACAGACTGAATCAATAAGACTTCTGCCCCTTTTCCCTAGCTTCGAACCCCATCTCTCCCTTCAGCAAATCATGACACTTAACCAGATCGTGGCATTTTATTTGGCTTTGAACTGAGTTTCTGATCTCATCACCAAGGCTATCTCCAAGACATTGCCCACCTTTCCAGCACATCTGTTACTTTAACTCTCGTTCATGCCGTTTCCAGGTCAGACAAACTGTCCAAGACATTGAGTAGTCCAGCATGTGTCAAAGAGCAGGGACCCCATGGTTTGGGAATGAAAGATTCGTTTTTATTACTCGAAAGAAGAGTTTTATGCGACTCAGTCTGTTAACTCTATTTCTCTACACACAAATATTGCTTGAACTGCTGAACTTCTGCAAAAATTGCTGTTTTCATTTCAAATTGTCAGCATTTTGCTTTTATTTTCTTGCATTTTGGTCAGAGTATTCAAGCTTGGTTTAAACTTAAAATTGTAAAGTAAAAAAGAAAGGGTAGTCAGCAGGAGAAGCGAACATAGTTTTCTCTGGCCTGGAAATGAGTCTGAAAAGGTTCAGATAAGGCACGGTTGACTCAGTGAGAAAAACATGTTTAACATCCATGCTAACATTGTTTGGCTCGAGATCTGCAGGTTATAGAAATATAATAAAGCCTAAATTCTCAGATTTGGAAATATTCAGCAAAGAACATGATGGTTAGTTGGAAAGAACTGGGAAGGATCAATTAATTCCAACATAAAAGTTTGATATTGAGGTATACCTTCATGCATTTGTTTCATTTTAAGCTGATGCTGTTGAAGAATAATGAGATGTTGTTCTGCTGCATGTTTTAAAACCTTTCAAATTGTGTTCTCTATCTAGATAGCTTTATTGTTAATTATTTTATTTTCATCTTTTGTGACAAGAAGCATGTACCCGCTGTCGTGTATATGTGTGTTTCTGCCAATGATTATCACTTTATCTCTGACAACTATAGCAAAATATTTGCTCAAATAGGCCAGATTTCAGTCTAGGATGTATCTTGTCTACCAAAGCTATCAGCTGGAAACATAACACAATGCAGTTATAGGCTCACAGAGATCTAAAGAAAAGGAACAGATTCTTCAGTCCATCACTTCTACACTGATCAAAACCAAACACCGAATGGTTTCTATCCTATTTTTCAGCACATGAAAATGGCCAAAACAAGTCACAATTCTAAATGCTTCTTAAATGTAATGACGTTTCCTGCTTTTATCACCCTAAAGCTTTTCTTCACATGTCGTGTAAACCTTCTGCTAATTCCCTTAAATCTATGCACGTGGTCAATGATTCCTGCGTCAAATGGAAATATTTCTCCCAGTCTACCTCACCAATGCCTGTCTTAATTTTATATATCTGTAGGCAGTAGAATTACAAGATAGGGGCTACATTTTTTCAGCTGAATTGAGAGAGATTTAAAAAACATAGGAGGGGCAGTTTTTTTATACAAATGACGGTTCGTATGTGGAATGAGCTTCATGAGGAAGTGCTGGATTTGGGCACAATTATAGCGGTTAAAGGACATGTGCATAAGTACATGAAAAGAAAATGTTTGCAGGGAACACGGGCCTAGCTTATTTGGGATTACGTTCGGCATGGACTGGTTGGATTGAAGGGTCTGTTTCTGTGCTGTATGACTCTATGTACAGATAAGATGTTCAATTTTATTTATTCTGACAGCAGTAATCATGCAGAAAGAATTTCCAAACAAATTGGTATTGACTCCCAGAGGGCAGTTATTCAGTGATGAAGCGTATAGGTTCTACAAGTTATAGAGTGCTGCTCATATGGGAGATACCACACCACCTTGTCTAAACCCGGCAGGATTTTCAAAATGTTTCTTCCAAACTCCCCACATGGAAGCAAGTTCAATCATGTTTTCATAAAGAATTGGTAGGATTGTAAAAAAATTTCTTGGAAATCAACATCCTTGCAGCCCTATCCAGAGAGCTTCAGGAATGGCTCAAGCATACCCTTGGAGAAGGTGATGATTGTCACCTCTTTGGACAAATGGTAATGTTAGTACAATACCCAGACACAGAGGGTGTTACACCAACGCACTCTGTTGGTACAATATGAAGCGCTTACTTCGGGTTTATTTGGACCCCTGCATTTATAATCATATTTCTATGCTATGACTAAATTTGAACTATTTCAGAATGAATACCTGCTGTGTCCTGACAGTTTTATTTCTTTCCACACTCATCCTTAATAACCCTGGAATTGCTGGCTCAATTTATTTAATCACAGTCCACTTTGTCTCCTTTCTTGAAGACAGTGGCAGTGGTAGCATCCCAACAGTTTGTGGAAATGACAGGGGAGCCCTGCTCCTCCAAGTTTGCAAACTTCTATTGGAATCATGTCTATTCCTGTGGCTCTTTTATTTTTCATGTGTCTAATAGCAGCTTCAATGTTTGCCACACTCAGTGTTCCAAAATCATTTTTGGGATTTGGGGATTTTCCTGAAATATGCACAAGGAAGATATCGTTAAACTTCAAACTGTTCAAAAAAGATTTTCAAGTACTTTGTCGGGACTGCAGGGTTCAAGTTATAACGAGAGGCTTTTTTCCCCTTGAACGTTGGAGGCTGAGGAGTGACCTGATCGAGGTTTGTAAAATCATGAGGGGCATGGATAGGGTGAACAGCCAAGATCTTTTTCCCAGGATAATGGAATCCATAATTAGAGAGCATAGGTTTAAGGTGAGACAGTGAAGCTTTAAAAAGGACCTGAGGGGCAACTTTTTCATGCAGAGGATGGTGTGTGTATGTAATGAGCTGCCAGAGGAGGTGGTGGAGGCAACTACAACTACAACATTTGAAAGGCATCTGGATGGGACATGAATAGGAAGGGTTCACAGTGATATGAGCTAAATGCTGGTAAATGGGGGTAGATCAGTTTCAGATGTCTGGTCAGCACAAATCAGTGCTGTATTGTACTATGTTCTATGGATCAGTTGGACTGAAGGGTGTGCTTCTGTGTTGTATCATTCTATGACTAGATTGTTAGGTCTTCTGTTTGCAGAACTCTCTCCTGTTTTCAGTATCAGAGTCTTGCCAACTTCGTTCATCCTGATCCAACAATGAGCATGGATTAACTGATTCTGTGGTCTTAGCTGAAATCTGGTGCCCATTTACAATTCTGTCCTTGACAACTTACCTACCTGTTGTGTGAAAGTAATCAAACACTGCTTTCCATTAAGTTGCTACCTGTAGAATCACCCTGCACACACAGCATTAGATCATTCAGAGGGAAAATTATGACACAAAATACTGCTGCTACATTTGCTTTGTTACATTTGGATAGATTTAGTTTGGTTCTATCTGCACACCATTTGAAGTGGAAAGCTTCTCTCCCATACCGCATCTGGACGACACTGCATCTCAGCTTCACGTCTTTGGCCTGATACATTTCAGGTGGTGTAAATTTATTTCATTCTTTTACCCTGAACAGGGAAATTTCATCACAGGGGCAACAGCCTTGTGGTGTTTTCTCGAGATTAGTAATCCGGAACCCACAGAATTTGGATCAAAAATCTGCCATCCTTAGATGACCATTCTTAGAAGATAGGTGGGGAACAAACAATGTTGACGAAGCAGGGAGGCTGCAGAAGCACTTTGACATGCTTGTCCAGTAGGTAAAGAAGTGACAGATGGAATATACTGTGGGAAATTGTACAGTTATGCACTTTGACAGCAAGAATAGAGTTGTCGACTATTTTCTAAGAGGGCAAAGTCTTTGGAAACACAAGGCTGAAAGGGAATTTGGAGACCTGTTGCAGATTTTGTTTTTAAGGTTAACATATTGGAATTAATTTCAACAGAGCTAAAATATAAGAACAGAGATGTACTGCTGAGGCTGTATAACGTTCTGGCCAGACCACATTTGGAATATTGTGAGCAGTCTGCTCTGGAAGTTTAGCTCGCATGAAATCCAGGAAGAGCTGGAAAAGTGGATGCACAATTGGCTTGATGGTCGGAAGCAGAGGATAATAGTGGAAGCAAGCTTGTCAGACTGGAGGCCTGAGACTAGTGGTGTGTCTCAGGGTTCAGTTCTGGGGCCAGTGATGATTGTCATTTAAACCAGATAACAATGTTCAAGCATGATTAGTAAGTTTGCAGTAATACAGGCGGTATAGTGGAGAGTGAGGAAGGTTATCAGAAATTGCAGCAAGATCTTGATCAGCTGGCGAAGTGGACTGAGAAATGGCAAATGGAGTTTGATATCGATTCATGTGAGGTGTTGCATTTGGAAAGTCAAATCGAGGGAGGAGCTTCACGGTGAATTGTCAGGCATTAAGGAGTTAAGTGGAACAAAGGGACCTTGGAGTTCAGGTGCACGATTCTCTAAAAGTGGACTAAGGATTTCAGCACGCTGGCCTTCATCAGTCTGGGCACTGAAAAGAGAAGTTGGGAAGCTATGTTGCAGTTGTAAAGGACGTCAGTGAGGCCACACTTGGAGTCAGATTTTTTTCAGTTTTGCAATCAGAAAGATACTATTAAACTGAAAAGGGTGGAGAAGAAATTTACAAGGATGTTGAAAGGACTTAAAGGACTGGGTTACAGGGAGAAGTTGGACAAACTCGGAATTTTCTCTTTACAGCATTGGAGACTGAGGGGTTATCTTTTGAAGTGCATAAGATCATGAGGCATGGATCTGGTGAATGCACTCAGCCTTTTTTCCCAGGGTATGGGAATCAAGGCCTCGGTTGCATCAGTTTAAGCTAAGAGGGGAAAGAATACACGGGAAGCTGAGGGGCAACTTTTTACACAGAAGGAGAGATGCACATGCAACGAGCTGCCAGCGGAAGTGGTTGAGGCGGGTGCATTAACAAACATCTGAAAGCCATTTGGACAAAATGTTTAGGTGGATGGACATTTTGGTCGGCATGGGCCAGTTCGGTCTGAAGGGTCCATCTCCGTGCTGGGGGAGTCTATGAATGTGACTCTATTTGGTCAGAAGTGGGGATGTTCGACGATGATGGCACAATCATCAGCGCTATTCCTGACTCATCAGATACTGAAGCAGTCCATGTCCAAAGGCAAAAATTTCTGGACAAAATCCAGACTTGGGCTCACAAGTGGCAAGCAACAGTCACAGCACACAAATGGCAATCTACAACCATCACCAATAAGAGACAATCTAACCATGGCCCTTGACATTCAAGGGTGTTACCATCGCTGAATCTCCCACTATCAACTGGGAGTTATCATTGATCAGAAACTCAACCAGACTCACCACATAAATGCAGTGGCTGCAAGAGCAGGTCAGAGGCTTGGAATACTGCAGTGAGTAACTCATCTCCTGACTCCTCAAAGCCTGTCCACTATCTGCAAGGCACAAGTCAGGAGTGTGATGGAATACTCTCCACCTGCCTGGATGAGTGCAGCCCAAACAACACTCAAGAAGCCCTGACACCATCCAGGACAAAGCAGCCCACTGGATTGGCATTACATCCACAAGCATCCAATCTCTCCACCATCGACACTCAGTAGCAGCAGTGTGTTCTTTCGTCAAGACGCACTGCAGAAATTCACCAAAGATCCACAGACTGCACCTTCCAAACCCATGTCCACCTCCATCTCAAACACAAGGGCAGCAGAGAAATGTGAACACTGCTACGTTTAATTTCCCCTGCAAGCCAATCACCATTCTGACTTGGAAATATATCGCCATTCCTTCACTGTCACTGGGTCCAAATTCTGGAATTCCCTCATTAACAGCATTGTGGGTCAACCCAGGGCAGGAGGACTGCAGCGGTTCAAGAAGGCAGCTTGCCGCCACCTTCTGAAGTGCAACTGGGAATGGGAAGAAAATGCTGGGCAGCCAGTGATGCCCACATCCCACAAAAATGAATAAAAGGAAACAAAAACAGGCCCTTCAGTCCAACTCATTCAAACCAACCAAATTTCCCAAACTAAACTTGTCCCATTTGCCTGCTCGTATCCCCCTGAACCATTCCTATCCATCTACCTGTCCAACTGCCTCTGTAACATGGTAATTTACCCACCTCCACCACTTCCTCTGGCAGCTAATTCCATACATGCACCACGCTGTGTGAAAAAAATACCCCTCATGTCCTTTTAAAATCTTTCCCCTCTCACCTTCAACCGATTCTCACCTTTAACCTATGTCGGCTAGTTTTGGACTCCACCCACCCTTGGGAAAACAGCTTGGCTATTCACACTACCCTAGCCCCCCATAATGTTATAAACCTCGACATGGTCACCCCTCAGTCTCGTTGTCTAACCGTATGGTACTAAAAGGGGACAAAAACTTAAAGCTTTTCTTGTGTATTTATCAGAACGAGGAGGCAAGGAAATTTTAAAAAAGTATGAGAAGTGAGTGTTGATTCGTTGGACCGGAATCTGCATGGAGATACCATTAAATTTAATTCTCAGACCAGGCAGGTAGATTCTGATTGGTCAGGACATCACCACGGGATGCACCAGTCCTTGCCTGCCTCTGGACCTTTTCTTCTAAAAAGGTGAAAATTTATTTACAAATTACTTTTGCCAACAGGGCTGAGTATTTATGTACGTAGCTTCTAGCACATACAAATGCATTACACTGTGGGGCTTACAAATGGTTTTAAATTGGATTCAAACGTAACTCTTAGCATAGTCTAGATTGTTTAATAAATGAGTTTCAGCAACTGAATCACCACTAATGGCAGAGATACTTTTCTGCAGATTGTAAGCAAGGGGCTTGCTGACCAGAAGTGGCCTGTTGCCCATTGAGAATGGTCAATTCAATGGTACAAACAGTCAGAACCAGAGTGTTACAAACAAGGAGCCCAACTTCCCTATTTTTTTTTTATAAGAACCCCTACAGTGTGGAAACAGGCCCTTTGGCCCAACAAGTCCACACCGACCCTTGGAACATCCCACCCAGACCCATCCCCCTATAACCCACACACCCCTGAACACTATGGGCAATTTAGCATGGCCAATCCACCTAGCCTGCACATCTTTGGACTGTGGGAGGAAACTGGAGCACCTGGAAGGAACCCACACAGACAAGGGGAGAATGTGCAAACTCCACACAGACAGTCACCTGGGGCTGGAATCGAACCCAGGTTCCTGGTGCTGTGAAGCTGCAGTGCTAACCACTGAGCCACCGTGCCACCCCAGTCTAGCTTGGAAGAGGACAAGAGCATAGTTTAAAAGATAAAACACTGACACATAATCCATAGAGAAACCAACTCTAAAACATTGATGGTCAACTGAAGTGAAGGCTCCCAAAATAAGGCCATATTGATACCTTGAAAAAGACAACTGGGGAATTGAGAGTTTATGTATGGTGTTAATAGCAACCAGAGAATGAACTGAAGACCGCTCAGAATTGTTACAAAAGGCCAATGCTGTTGAAATGCTTATTTCAGCGTGTTAATCACTTCAGAAGATGAAATTCTGAACTTCATCAAATGACTCAATTTCTGATGTTGGTTTGACTGACATGATTATTTCAGTGAGATAAGAACTTCAGAAGAGCGAAATCTCAACTTCTCCAAATGAACTAACTGTTGATGCTGGTTTGACGAATAAGCTTATTTCAGCCAGATAACTACTTAACAGACCAAAATCTTACCTTCACCAAATGATATATCTTCTGATGCTGGTTTTGTTGAAATGCTTATTTCAGCGAGTTAATCACTTTAGAAGATGAAATTCTGAACTTCATCAAATGACTCAATTTCTGCTGTTGGTTTGACTAACATGCTTACTTCAGTGAGATAAGAACTTCAGAAGAGTAAAATCTAAACTTCTCAACTTGACCTAACAGTTGTTGCTGGTTGACTGAAATACTTTTTCATCGAGGTAAGCACTTTTGAAGACAAAAATCTCAACTTCACCAAATGACAAAACTTTTGATGCTGTTTTTGTTGAAATGTTTATTACAGAGAGTTAAGCACTTTAGAAGAACGAAATCTCAACTTCAACAAAATGACTTAATTTTTGATGCTGGTTTAATTGACATGCTTATTTCAGCGAGATAAGCACTGTACAAGACCAAAATCTCACATTCACCAAATGACATGACTTTTGACACTGTTTTTGTTGAAAAGCTTATTTCAGCGATTGAAGCACTGTACAAGACCAAAATCTCAACTTCACCAAATGACATAACTTTTGACACTGTTTTTAATGAAATGCTAATTTCAGCGAGATAAGCACTTTGAAAGATCAAACCCTCAACTTTAACAAAATGACTTAATGTTTGATGCTTTTTTGACTAAAATGCGTATTTCAGCGAGTTAATCACTTTAGAAGTCCAGAATCTGAACTTCACCAAAGGATAAGCACTTTGAAAGATCAAACCCTCAACTTTAACAAAATGACTTAATGTTTGATGCTTGTTTGACTAAAATGCTTATTTCTGCAATTTAAGCACTTTACAAGTCCAGAAACTGAACTTCACGAAAATACATATCTTTTGATGGTGGTATTTTTGAAATGCTTATTTCAGCGAGGTAAGCATTTCAGAAGACCAACATTTCTCCTTCAACAAATAACTTAATTTTTGATGTTGGTTTTTTCGAAATGCTTTTTTCATTGAGGTAAGCACTTATTGGAAGACCAAAATCTCAACTTCACCAAATGACATGAGTGCAATGCTGTTTTTGTTAAAATGCTTATTTCAGCATGTTAATCACTTTAGAAGAAGAAATTCTGAACTTCATCAAATGACTCAATTTCTGATGTTGGTTTGACTGACATGCTTATTTCAGTGAGATAAGAACTTCAGAAGAGTAAAATCTCAACTTCTCCAAATGAACTAACTGTTGATGCTGGTTTGACGAATAAGCTTATTTCAGCCAGATAACTACTTAACAGACCAAAATCTTACCTTCACCAAATGACATATCTTCTGATGCTGGTTTTTTTCAAATGCTTATTTCAGCGAGTTAATCACTTTAGAAGATGAAATTCTGAACTTCATCAAATGACTCAATTTCTGCTGTTGGATTGACTAACATGCTTATTTCAGTGAGATAAGAACTTCAGAAGAGTAAAATCTCAACTTCTCAACTTGACCTAACAGTTGTTGCTGGTTTGACTGAAGTGCTTTTTCATCGAGGTAAGCACTTTAGAAGACAAAAATCTCAACTTCACCAAATGACAAAGCTTTTGATGCTGTTTTTGTTGAAATGTTTATTACTGCGAGTTAGCACTTTAGAAGAACAAAATCTCAACTTCAACAAAATGACTTAATGTTTGATGCTGGTTTGATTGACATGCTTATTTCAGCGAGATAAGCACTCTCCATGATCAAATTCTCACATTCACCAAATGACATAACTTTCAATGCTGTTTTTGTCGAAATGCTTATTTCAGCGAGTTAAGCACTTTTGAAGACCAGAATCTC
>JAHRHZ010000134.1:2278040-2342615 GCA_024137785.1 Ginglymostoma cirratum
ACAGTGGTCGAGAACGCCCTCGACCGTGTCTCCCGCATTTCCCGGAACACATCCCTCACGCCCCGTCCCCGCAACAATAATCAAAAAAGAATCCCCCTCGTCCTCACATACCACCCCACCAACCTCCGGATCCAACGCATCATCCTCCGACACTTCCGCCATCTACAGTCAGACCCCACCACCAAAGACATCTTTCCCTCCCCACCCTTATCTGCCTTCCGGAGGGACCACTCCCTCCGCGACTCCCTTGTCCGCTCCACACTCCCCTCCAGCCCCACCACACCCGGCACTTTTCCTTGTAACCGCAGGAAGTGCTACACCTGCCCCCACACCTCCTCCCTGCAGATGACCCTGCAGCCCAATGGCATCAATGTGGATTTCACAAGCTTCAAAATCTCCCCTCCCCCAACCGCATCCCAAAACCAGCCCAGCTCATCTCCACCTCCCTAACCTGTTTTTCCTCTCACCTCAAGCCACACCCCCATCTCCTATCTACTAACATCATCCCACCCCCTTGACCTGTCCGGCCTCCCTGGACTGACCTATCTCCTCCCTACTCCCCTACCTAAACTCACCTTTACTGGCTCCATCCCCGCCTCTTCGACTTGTCTGCCTCCTCTCCACCTATCCTCTCCTCTATCCATCTTCTATCCGCCTCCCCCTCTCTCCCTATTTATTTCAGAACCCTCTTCCCCTCCCCCATTTCTGATGAAGGGTTTAGGCCCGAAACGTCGAGTTTTCCTGCTCCTATGATGCTGCTTGACCTGCTGTGTTCATCCAGCCCCATGCTTGTTATCTCAGGTTCTCCAGCATCTGCAGTACCTTTTATCTCTGACATAACTGTTGATGCTGGTTTGATTGACATGATTATATCAGCGAGATAAGCACTTCAGAAGTCAAAAACCTCAACTGCAGAAAATGCCATATCTGCTGATGCTGTTTTTTTTGAAATGCGTATTTCAGCGAGTTAAGCCCTTTCGAAGGCCAAAATATCAACTTCTCCAAATGTCATAACTTTTGATGCTGGATTGGCTGGCGTGCTTACTTCAGCAACATAAACACTTTAGAAAATGAAAATCTGAACTTCACCAAATGACTCAGTTTTTGATGTCTGTTTTAACGAACATGATTATTTCAGCCAGATAACTCCTTTACAAGACCAAAATCTCACCTTCACCAAATGACATAACTTCTGATACTGTTTTTGTTGAAATGCTTATTTCAGCGAGTTAAGAACTTTAGAAGACCTGAATCTCAATTTCACCAAATCACAGAACTCTTGATGCTGCCTTATTGAAATACTTATTTCAGCGTTGTAAGCTCTGTAGAAGACCAAAATCTCAACTTCACCAAATGACATAACTTTTGATGCTGTTTACAGTGAAATGCTTATTCAGCAAGATAAGTACTATCGAAGACCAAAACCTCAACTTTAACAAAATGACTTAATTTTTGATGCTTGTTTTACTGAAATCCTAATTTCAGCGAGGGTAGTGCTTTAGAAGACAAAAATCTCAACTCCACCAAATGACATGAGTTTTGATGCTGGTTTGATTGACATGCTTATTTCAGCGAGATAAGCATTTCATGCGACTGAACTTTTAACTTCAAAAAAATGACCTCACTGATGATGCTGGTTTGACTGACATGCGTATTTCACCGAGTTAAGCACTTTAGAAGATAAAAATCTTACCTTCACCAAATTACTCAATTATAGATTCTGCTTTGATTAACATGCTTAATTCAGAAAGTTTTCGACTTTAGAAGACCAGCATTTCAACGTCTCCAAATGACATAACTTTTGATGCTGGTTTGACTGACATGCTTATTTCAGCGAAATAAACACTTCAGAAGATGAAAGTCTGAACTTCACCAAATGACTCAATTTTTGATGCTGGTTTGACGAACATGCTTATTTCAGTGAGATAAGAACTTCAGAATAGTAAAATCTCAACTTCTCAACTTGACGTAACAGTTGATGCTGGTTTGACTGAAATGCTTATTTCAGCGAGGTTAGCACTTTAGAAGACCAAAATCTCAAATTCACCAAATGACATAACTTTTGATGCTGTTTATAATGAAATGCTTGTTTCAGCAAGACAAGCACATTCGAAGACCAAAACCTCAACTTTAACAAAATGACTTAATTTTTGATTTTTTTTACTGAAATGCTAATTTCAGCGAGGGTAGCGCTTTAGAGGACAAAAATCTCAACTCCACCAAATGACAGAAGTTTTGATGCTGGTTTGATTGACATGCTTATTTCAACGAGATAAGCATATCAGGCGACTTAAATTTCAACTTCAAAATAATGACCTAAATGTTGATGCTGGTTTGACTAAAATGCGTCTTTCAGCGAGTGAAACACTTTCGAAAAAATCTTACCTTCACCAAATTACTTAATTTTCTATTGTGCTTTAATTAACATGTTTAATTCAGAAAGTTTTCCACTTTAGAAGACCAAAATTTCAACTTCTCCGAATGACATAACTTTTGATGCTGGTTTTACTGACATGCTTATTTCAGCGAAATAAACACTTCAGAAGATGAAAATCTGAACTTCACCAAATGACTCAGTTTTTGATGCTGGTTTGACGAACATGCTTATTTCAGTGACATATGAACTTCAGAAGAGTAAAATCTCAACTTCTCCAAATTAACTAACCGTTGATGCTTTTTTGACGAAAATGCTTATTTCCGTCCGATACTACTTTACAAGACCAAATCTCACCTTCACGAAACGCCATAACTTTTGATGCGGTTTTTGTTGGAATGCTTATTTCAGCGAGTTAAGTACTTTAGAGGACCAGAATCATAAAATCACCGAAGTACTTAATTTTTATGCTGTTTTTGTTGAAATGCTCAATTCAGCGTGTTTAGCACTTCAGAAGACCAAAATCTCAAATTCACCTGAGGACTTAATTTTGATGCTGGTTTGAATAACATTCTTATTTCATTGAAATAAGCGCTTCAAAAGAAAAAAAATCTCTGCTTCTCCAAATGGCTTAATTTTTGATGCTGCTTTGACTAACCCACTTATTTCATGAGATAAGCACTTCAGAAGAGAAAAAATCTCAACTTGTCCAAATTACGTCATTTTTGATGCTGGTTTGGATGACATGCTTATTTCTGCGAGTTCAGCACATTAGAAGACCAAAATCTCACTTTCCGCAAATGACTGAATTTTTGATGCTGCTTTTACTAACATGCGTAATTCAGCGAATTTTACACTTTCGAAGACCAAAATTTCAACTTCTCCAAATGACATAATTTTTAATGCTGCGTTGACTTAAATGCGTATTTCAGCGAGACAAGCACTTTAGAAGACCAAAATCTCAACACCTCCAAATGACATAACTTTTGATTTTTTTTTGTTGAAATGCTTATTTCAGCAATATATACTCTTTGGAGGACCAATATCTCAACTTCAACAACATGACTCAATTTTTGATGCTTCTTTGACTGACATGCTTATTTCAGCGAGTGAAGCACTTCAGAAGATGAAAATCTTACCTTCGCCAAGGAGCAAGGGACGGGGTGGGAGCGAGGGATCAAGGGATGGGGAGCGTGTGAGGGACAGGGAGGGAGCGAGGAAGGGAGCAATGGGGAGGAGCGAGGGAGGGAGTGACATGGACAGAGCGAGGGAGCGAGGGATGGGGAGGGAGCGAGGGAGGGAATGAGGAAGGAGCGAGGTGTGAGCGAGGGACGGGGAGGGATCAAGGGACAGGGATGGAGCGTAGGAGCGAGAGCCGGGGAGTGAGCGAGGGGCAAGGAGGGAGGGAACAAGGGGCAGGGAGGGAGCGGGTGAAGGTGCGAGGGATGTAGAAGGAGTGAGAGAGGGAGCGAGGGATGGGTAGGGAGCAAGAGAGGGAGGGATGGGAGGGACCGCGGGAGCGAGGACGGCGTGGATATTACACACAGGATGTACCACAGGAAATAAAACTGTTCCCGATAAACAATGGGAATGTGTCTCAATGTCAGGTCGAGGATAATGATCCGTGGATCCGCCACGGACATAGCCCTCAGGTAATGTCTGACTCATGGAGACGATCCACAATCTTTATAAAGCAGGATGTAGATCGTCACTACATTAACGGTGAGGAAGGAAAACAAATAAAATATATATCAGTTTGGAGGCAAAGTTATCAGTTTGATTGAGGATCCAGTTGACATTTTCAAATGTATCGCTGATTTATTGAAAAAAAATGTTAAGCTGAAATAACAAATAGTAATGTCTTTTTTTTTTACAAAAAACGTAACGTAAAACACAAGAAGAACTCCCTCCCGAAAGACACAAATGCACATCCATAAGAACAGATATTTTCTAGAACATTCTCACACACTCGATCACTCGAGAGCAGGCACAGGTCACTTCTTCACAGTTCCTAATACAGAGGGTGAAGATGTTGCCGTCCTGAAGGATTCTCTCCCAGTTTCTTGAAGACAAATGGAGGTTGGAAATTTCTGTCTTTTCATCTAAATTGTGGTCAATTTTCTGTTGTGAAGAAACATGAACACAGGGAATATGTATTCACCCCTTTAACTGCCTGAAGGGATTTTGAAACAGTGTCTCCTTCTCCCTGGAACGGGATATTTTCCCTCGGGATCTTACCTTTTGTTCAATTAACTGAAATCCAACTGTTCACAAATAATGTCAGTTACAGAATGTTCTGGGGAATGTCGGTTATAGAACGTTCCGGGGAATGTCGGTTATAGAATGTGATGGAGCCATAAAGATCCACATCTCAAAGGCCCTTCTGTCCATCAGTTTTGGTGAGACCCACTCGGCCTCGCAGTGGAAATCTCTCCCCAAATTCAACTCAACTGGCAAACACAAATTAAAGGCATTGCCAGATCAGCTGAAGTGGTAAATTATCTTACATTCTCAATCCACCTCACAGAACCAGCCCAGACACCACAAACCCAGATGAGGTATCTGTTCAGCGTAGAGCACTGTGCAGACCAGGCTAGCGTACTGCTCAATACAACCTGGCAATCTGTCCAGAGTGGGACAGGGTTCAGGCGTCACCAGTCAACCAGATATCAGTCCAGCACGGAGAGCTGTGCAGACCACAACAGTGCCTTGGCCTATAAATCCGGACCAGGTATCTCTCCAGCACGGGGGGCTGTGAAGTGAACACCACTGAACTGATCTGTAAACTCGGAGCAGTTACCCTCTCAGCGTGTAGATCTGTACAGATCACCCCAGTGCGTTGCTCGGTAACGCTGTGTTAAATCGCTGCGCAGCATGAAGATACTTGCAGCCCATGCTGGAAGTGAGAGGATGTGGGGCTCCCATCCATTTACAGCTCCACATCTCCAATGTGCCAGGACAAGGGGTGCCATGGTTGTGAAAATCATTGCCAGAGAGAGATGGTGGGGAATCAGTTTAAATACGAACAGATGGGATGGGTTGGATATATAGACAGAGAGGGGGGAGAGTGAGAGACTGTGTCATGGAAGGGTGTGTTCACATGTTTTAGAATGCTGACATGTAGACATTTTGATCGCATCTTGCAACATGCATCAGTTTTTCAGGAATGATGCGTGAATTGGATATTGCTGTGAGTTCAGTTGATGGAGAGTTTTGAATGAGCATTTGTTCTGCATTTGTGACTGAGAGTGTGGTGAGCACAGTCTTTGACTCATTGGGCTGAATCTAACAATAGTTTGTCTCAGTGTCATTTTAATTGAGTGTGACAGAGTCTGCAGGAGGCCAAGCTAGTTTTCTGATACTATCCTATCAAATTCCCCCCATTATCTACCCACCCCAGCGCAGGCCATTCCTCTCATTCAATGTCAGCCTGATTCTCCCACCCATCATGGCTGGTAATAGTTCTCATCGCCTGGATGGCCCAGGTATTCCATGATCCCTGGTGCAGGCGTCATCTCTAAAAGACCAATGGGGACGCAGTTGATCTTTCTCAGTCTGGAGCCACTCTGCACGGTTTACCCCGAGCCTGGCAGATAAGGGGCAAATGCACCAAGATTGTTGACAGGGACATGGAGGTCCTGGTGGGTGGGCTAGTACAAAGGAGGAACATTCTTTTAGCAGAGGAAACCACACTTCCAGACCCACCGAGCATGGTCTGAGATCACCATCCAGCTCAGTGCAGTATCTTCAGTCTGAAGAAATGTCCAGCAACACAAGACAAGCATAAGTAACTTTCCCCGCTCTGCCAGGATAAGTATCACTGTATTCTCTCTGCTCCATCACTCCCTCTCTCTCTCTCTCTCTCTCTCTCACCTCCGTTACTGCCCTACACTGAAAACACTGCATGTATCCAACACTGCTGACTGGCTCCTTCCGGCCACCTCACCATTCTCCCTTACCTCCACCAGCACTAACAGCAGGATCAACCACTTTCACCCTCCCTCCCTCCCTCCGTCCCTCTCTTCCTCGCTCTCATTCTGGGAGAAACAGTCTGGAATCGGACTGAAAGAGCTAAGACGGGTGGTGGTGTGCCAGACATCAGTCCCTCACACCCCTCCCCCTGCCATGTGGAGCAAATCCTGGTATAAGTCAGTGAGAATCAGGATGACCCATGTGGAGATTCCAAAACATCCACGTCCCACCAACTGAGTAAGGATCCTTGTTCGGTGAAGGGTAGTTCTCACTTTAAGCTCACTGTCAGTTCGATTTCCACCTGGCACAACTTAGAAACCGTGTCCCTGATGCCATCTCCCTTTTATATCGAGCCGGTACAAATGGAATCCCCATGGTCTCGGTGAGCAGGAGGGTGGGATCACAACACATCGTCTCCACCAACTCCCAGGAAGGGAGCACGGAGTGTCCCTCCTACACCTCCTCCTTCAGACAGCTCAGATACTGAAACTAACCTGTAATATTTACTAGTCTCCCAACTTGTCCTTACATCTTCAGTAATCAAGCATTGAAAATCTCAGAGAGTCACAGTCCCCATAGAACAACTGAAATACTGTCACACTCACTGGAGTGAGCAAAAACTGATGTACCCTCATGGAGTGACTCGAATAATGAAATGCTGTCCACAGAAAAATAGAAATCCTGACACACACCAGATGGAATGAATGAAATATTAACAAACCACAGAGCAAGAGAAATTCTGGTAGGCTCCCCTTACTTGTGTAAGTGTCGATGTATTTGTGTGTGTATCTGTGTGTCTCTGTGTGGGGCAGGTCTGACAGTCTCTGTGCTGTTTGATGTGATGTGATGTGGTCGCCTCACGCCACTGCACAGGTAGCAGCAGAGGATGAGAACCATCAGGGATTTATTCAGAGAGGGACTGGGAGGGCGGCAGCTCACAACATCATCCAAACTGACTTCTTCTTCATGTACATAGCTAAATGTCTTTTAACCGTTGTAACTGTACCCACTTCCACCATTTTGTCTGGTAGTTCATTCCATACACAAACAACTCTCTGTAAAATAATTGCTCCTCATGTCTTTTTAAAAATGCTTGCTCCTCAAAACCTAAAATATCCCCATAGTCTTGAAATTCTCCACCCCCAAGGAAAGATAACTGACATTCAACTTATCTGTACCCCTCATGATTTATAAGCCTCAATCAGGCCACCTCTCAATCTCTTATGCACAAATGAGAAAAGTCCCAGCGTATCCTTATAACTCAAACCATCCTTTCCAAACTGCAGCCTGGTAAGTCTCGGCTAAACCCTCTCCAGATTAATATTACCCTTCCTATGCACACAGTACCCCTGCACGCAGACTGGACACAGTACTTCAGAAGATGCCTCACCTACAGCCTGTACAACATGAAAATGGCATCCCAACTCCTAAACTCAAAGGTCTGAGCAAACTAAGGGCCGCCCGGGCCTTCAGCCTTCCTACTCCTCTGATGTTGCTGGGCCTGCTGTGTTCATCCAGCTCTATACCTTGTTATCTCTCTTCTTAAACACCCTGTCTCTATGTGACACAAACTTCAAAGAATTATACATGATGGCCTCACCTCTGTTCTGCAACACTACCAAAGGTCCTAATTTAAATTGTATAAGTCTTGTCCTTGTTTGATTTACCAAAAGCAATGTCTTGCATTTATGCAAATTAAACACAATCTGCCACACCGCAGCCCAATGAGTGATATTCACACCCACCACACAACCCTGACATGCTTTGTAAGACCATCCCACCTCCAGAAGGCCTACAAACTCCAGTCTTTATTTTCCCAAAGACAGTGAGCTTGGTTTGCCTCATGCGGGCAGGAAGAGAGGGGGTGGTGAATTGCAGACCAGCCGGTGGTGAGGAGACTCATTTTCTTCAGGAAAGAGGGGTTGCCATGGGTACCCAGGTGGGCCCTAGCTATGCCTGTCTCTTCGTGGGGTACGTGGAACATTCCTTTTTCCGGACCTATTCTAGCCCCCCACCCACAACTCTTTCTCCAATGCATCAATGACATCATCGGTACTGCTTCTCTCTCTTGTCTGGAATTGGAAAACTTCAGATATTTTGCTTCCAATTTCCACCCTGCCCTCACTTTCACCTGGTCTATCTCTGACCTCTCCCTTCCCTTCTTCAACATTTCTGTTTCCATTTCTGGGGATAGACTGGCCACTAATATCCCTTACAAACCCACAGACTCCCACAGCTACCTCGACGATACATCCTCATATCCCACTTCCTGGAAAGACACCATCCCATTCTTTCAGTTCCTCTGTCTCCGTTGCATATGTTCAGATGAGGCCAACTTCGACAAGGGCGTTTCTGACATGTCCACCTTCTTCCTCAACCGAGGATTCCCCAGCTCCGTTGTCGACAGGGCCCTCAATCAGGTCCGACCCATCTCCCGCATTTCTGCCCTCACGCCTTCTCTTCCCTCCCGCAACAGCTATAGGGTTCCCCTTATCCTCACCTACCATCCCACTAGCATCCACATCCAGAAGATCATCAGACGCCATTTCCGCCACTTTCAGTGAGATGCCACCACCAGAAACATATTCCCCTCCCTTCCCTTGTCTGCCTTCCGCAGGGACCGTTCCCTCTGGGACACCCTGGTCCACACTTCCTTCACCCCCAACACTTCCCCACAGCACCTTCCCCTGTAACCGGCGAAGGTGCAACACCTGCCCATTTACCTCCTCCCTCCCCAGTATCCAAGGGCACAGACATACCTTCCAGGTGAAGCAACACTGCACCTGCACTTCCCAGAACCTTGTCTACTGCATTCGCTGCTAACAATGTGGTCTCCTCTACATTTGGGAAACAAGGCGTAGACTTGGCGACCGCTTCACAGAACATCTATGTTCTGCTCGCAAAAAGACCCTGAACTACATGTTGCCTGCCACTTCAATGCACCACTTTGCTCCCTGGCCAACATCTCTCTCTCTGGCTTGCTACAGTGTTCCTGCGAAGCCCAACGCAAGCTGGAGGAACAACAGCTCAATTTCCGCTTGGGGACCCTACAGCCCTCCGGACTGAATATAGAGTTCAATAATTTTAGGGCCTAAACTCTCCCATGTCCCAGCCCCTACCCCGCACACCAAGCCTTGTTACCACATAGCCCGCCATGACACACCCTCTGTTGTTAGTCACTAACAATCCCTGTGAACAACTATTCACCCTCTCAGCCTGATCGTTATCAACTCCTTTGTCTGTCCAACTTCTTTCTCTCTCTTTGGGCCCTATCGTATTGTTTACTCTCTACCCCACCCACCTCCCTATTTTCAGAGTATAAACTGACATTTTCCCAGCCACCATCACTTATGAGGAAGGGTCACTGGACCCCGAACATTAACTCTGTTTTTTCCTTCACAGATGTTGCCAGACCTGCTGAGATTTTCCAGCAACTTTGTTTTTGTTCCTAGAATATAATCTGTTGCCTTGTAACATTTAATGGTTTTAGGAGGAGGGCAGTCACACGTTAGAGGCAGAAAATAGTGATCTGCAATATGATCTTTTGGGGTTGGAAATTATGATCTTTTGTCGTGTCTGGTGTTCAGTAATGTCTAATCGAGATTTTTCATAGTGCAGAATATGTCTGCAGAAATTCTTTCCACATCATTGCAGTCTACAGATATAGTAGGAACTGCTGATGCTGGAGAAACTGAGATAACAAGCAACAGAGATGGATGAACACAGCAGGCCAAGCAGCATCAGAGGAGCAGGAAAGCTGACGTTTTGGGCCTGGATCCTTCTTCAGAAATGGCAGAGGGGAAGAGGATTCTGGAATAAATAGAGAGAGAGAGGGGGAGGCAGATGGAAGATGGATAAAGAAGCAGATAGGTGGAGAGAAGACGGACAGGTCAAGAAGGCGGGGATGGAGCCAGTAAAGGCGAGTGTAGGTGGGGAGTTAGGGTGGAGATTGATCAGTCAAGGGATGAAGGACAGGTCAAGGAGACGGGGGTGAGGCTGGTGGGGAGGAGGTGGGGTGGGGTTTCAGGTGGGAGGAGTGGATAGGTGGGAGAAAGGACGGACAGGTTAGGGAAGGGGGGACGAGCAGTTGCGGGAGGGGAGATTTTGAAGCTTGTGAAGTCCACATTGATGCCATTGAGCTGCAGGGTTCCCAAGCGAAATATGAGGTACTGATCTTGCAACCTTCGGGTGGCATCGTTGTGGCACTGCAAGAGGCCCAGGAAGGACATGTTGTCCAAGGAGTGGGAGGGGGATTTGAAGTGGTTTGCGATTGGGAGGTGCTGTCGTTTGTCGCGAACCGAGCGTAGGTGTTCCACAAAGCGGTCTCCAAGCTTCTGCTTGGTTTCCCCGATGTAGAGGAGGCCACATCAGGAACAGGGGATACAATATACCACATTAGCAGATGTGCAGGTGAACATCTGTTTGATGTGGAAGGTTTCCTTGGGGCCTGGGATGGAGATGACAGGGGAGATGTAGGGGCAGGTATAGCACTTCCTGCGGTTGCAGGGAAAAGTGCCAGGGGTGGTGGGGCTGGTGGGGAGTGTAGAGCGGACAAGGGAATCACAGAGAGAGTGGTATCTCAGGAAAGCAGATAAAGGTGGGGAGGGAAAAAATGTCTTTGGTAGCAGGGTCAGATTGCAGGTGGCAGAAGTGCCGGAGGATGATGCGTTGGATCCAGAGGTTGGTGGGGTGGTACCTGAGGACGAGGGGATTCTATTTTGGTTTTATTGAGGGGAGGGGGTGTGAGGGATAAGTTGCCGGAAACATGAGCGATGCGCCCGAGGGCATTTTCGACCACTGTGGAGGGAAAGTTGCGGACCTTGAAAAACAAAAATCATCTGTGATGTCCAGGAGTGGAATGCCTCATCTCAGGAGCAGATGCGGCTGAGGTGAAGGAATTGGGAATAGGAGATGGCATTTTTGCAGGAAGGTGGGTGGGAAGAGGTGTATTCTGGGTAGCTGTGGGAGTCGGTAGGTTTGAAAGGGATATCGGTTTCCAGGTGGTTGCCAGAGATGGAAACAGAGAGGCCCAAGAAGGAGAGAGAGGTATCGGAAATGGTCCAGGTAAACTCAAGGTTGGGGGTGGAAGGTGTTGGTGAAGTGGATGAGCTGTTTGAGTTCCTCGTGGGAGCACGAGGCGGCGCCGATACAGTCATCAATAAAACAGAGGAAGAGATGGGGTTTCGGGCCAGTGTAGCTTCAGGAGAGGGATTGTTCCACGTAACCTACAAAGAGGCAGGCATAGTTTGGGCCCATGGCCACCCGCTTTGTCTGTAGGAAGTGGGAGGAATTGAAGGAGAAGTTGTGAAGGGTGAGGACGAGTTCAGCTAAGTGGACAAGGGTGTCAGTGGAGGGGGACTGGTTGGGCCTGCGGGACAGGAAGAAGCGGAGGGCCTTGAGGCCATCTGCATGGAGATTGCAAGTATATAGATAGGGATTGGACGTCCATGGTAAAGATGAGGTGTTGGGGACCAGGGAATTGGAAGTTTTGGAGGAGGTGGGGGGCGTGGGTGGTGTCACGGATGTAGGTGAGGAGTTCCTGGACCAAGGGGGAGAAAATGGAGTCGAGATAAGTGGAGATAAGTTCGATGGGGCAGGAGCAGGCGGAGACAATGGGTCGAACAGGGCAGCCTGGTTTATGGATTTTGGGAAGGAGAAAGAAATGGGTGGTGCGGGTTTGGGGAACGATAAAGTTGGAGGCTGTGGGTGGGAGGTCACCTGAAGTGATGAGGTTTTGGAAGGTCTGGGAGATGATGTTTTGGTAGTCGGGGGTGGGGTCATGATCAAGGGGGCGGTAGCAGGAGGTGTCAGAGAGCTGGCTTCTGGTCTCAGCAATGTAGAAGCCAATGCGCCATATTACAACTGCGCCACCCTTGTCCACAGGTTTTATAGCGAGGTTCGGTATGGAGCGGAGGGCTGCATGTTCTGTGGGGGAGAGCTTGGAGTGGGTGAGAGGGGTGGGGAGGTTGAGGCAATTGATGTCTCGACGGCAGTTGGAGATGAAGAGGTCGAGGGGTGGTGGGAGGCCTTGGGGTGGTGTCCAGGAGGAGGGGTTGTGTTGGCGGTGGGAGAAGGGGTCAGTAGAGGGAGGGTATCAGATAATAACTATTAAAGCTGGAAATCATAGCCAAGCAATTAAAGATGTTAATAGTTTATCTCAATGGCACAGCACATGCCCTCAACATCCTGTAGTTGAGGTAAGTACCTTGCATTTGTTCAACACTGAAAAATCTTCCCTGTGTAATTCAGTAAAGTTAACTAGAATTTGATAAATCCAAACTCAACTGAAAGCTGGCACGCAAAATGTGACCCCAAATCTGGGCATGAATTCGGTCTGGTGTAATGAGTAGCACCAATGCCTTTGTGCCAGAGCTCTGGATTCGATTCCCATCTCTGAACCTGTGGCAATGTCGCTAGCTCTGGACCAAAAATTCTAGATTCAAGTCCTGCCAGTCGCAGAGGTGTGTCACAGCATGTCAGAACAGGTTGATGAGTAAATTTACAGGAGAGTAATGTTGCAGATTCAGGGGCCATCGCAGTGTTTGGGCCCAAAGGTCTGGATTCAAATCCCACATAAGTGTTTCATAAAATGTCTGAACAAGTTGGTTAAATTTTTTCTAGAATTGTGCCTTGATCGAGAAGGAATCGGTATCAGTGTTGAATTTCAGAATTCAGGCCCGGGATAACAGAAAACACAGCCATTCTTGCTGATTGGAGTAAAATGTGCACCTTATGAAGGGCATGGGTAGGGTGAAAAGTCAGGGTCTTTTTCCCAGAGTATGGGGAGTCAAAAATTAGAAGGCACAGGTTTAAGGTGCGAGGGGAAAGATTTTTAAAAAATCATATAAATGAACTGCCAGATGAAGTGCTGGAGGCTTGTGAAAACACCATTTTAAAGGTATCTGGATGGGTATATGAATTGAAAGGTCTCAGAGGAATGTAGGCCAAATGCTGGCAAATGTGACGAGATTAATTTCGGATACCTGGTCAGCATGGGCATGTTGGGCGAATGGATTTGTTCCCATACTATACATCTTTATGATTCATTCATCCAAATGATCAAGGTCTCTTTGTAATCTTGGATAATCTTCCCTGTCTACGGTTCAAATAATCACAGTGTCATCCGTAAACTAGCTAACCATGCCTTCTATAATTTTCATCTAAATCATTTTTTAAAATGAAAAACAAAAGTAAATCCAGCACCGATTCCTGTGGATCACCGCTAGCCACAGGCTTCCAGTCTGAAGGGCAATCCTCCATGACCACCCTGTCTTCTGCCATAAAGCAGAAATACACACACACACACACACACCCCCGTGTCTTTAAGACACAGATAGATACATTTTGATTAATAAGCAGATCGAGCGTTACGGTGAGAAGGCAAGAGAACTGTTTTGAGAAACATGTCAAGCATGATCCAACAGCAGAGCAGACTTGACGGGCCAAATGGCTAATTCCGCTCCAACTTCTCATGCTGTGTGGTCTGAGGTATCAGGAATATTTTCCCAAGAGAGCAGTGATGGCTGAGATTGATAATACTTTACTGAACAGAGTCAATCGGAATACGAAATAGGCTTGAGGAAATGAATGGCCTACATCTGCTCCTATTTGTTGTGCTCTTCAAAGAGGACGTAAATTGCTGTGAGGTTAACACACTTCAAGGAGTCTCCCAATTAAGATTGAGATAAGAATATATCTTTCTCTTTAATATTGTGCTGTCTGTGGTGTTGTCATCCCCAGGGAACATTGAAGACTCAGTTATTATCAATATTTAATGCTGACCTCAACTGACCTTTGACGATCAGCAGAGTCAATATTTATTGGGAATAAACAGGAAAGGGATGTTCAGCCATAAACAGATCAGCCATGATCTTTCTAAATTGAGCAGCAGGCACGAGGGTCCGAATGGCCAACTGCAGTTCCTATCCTGTGTGTTGTTCTCTCACTCCACCCCTCGAGGCTGTTACAGAAGGAAAGGAAATCCCCATTCAAACAGTCATGGTTGTTACAATGAGATAGGAGATCATTCTGCTCACCTCCGGAGTTACACAGGACGAGAATGAAGTATTCAGACGTAGAGTCATAGAGACATAGAGATAGACAGCATGCAAACAGACCCTTCGGTCCAACTCATCCATGCCGTCCAGATATCCGAAATAAATCTAGGCCCATTTTGCCAGCATTTGGTCCATACCTCTCTAAACTGTTCTGAAACATATGCTCATTCTGATGCCTTTTAAATGTTGTAATTGTACCAGCCTCCACAACTTCCTCAGGCAGCTCATTCCATAAATGCACCACCCTCTGCATGAAAATGTTGCCCCTTAAGTCCCTTTTAAATCTTTTCCCTCTCTCCTTAAAGCTATGCCCTCTCGTTTTGGACTCTCCCACCCTGGGGAAAAGACCTTGATTGTTCACACTTCTGTGCCCCTTATGACTTTGCAAACGTCTGTAAGGTCACTCATCAAAGACATTTTATTTTATTGTGTACCAATTGTGGCAATTTTTCCACAGAGCACCCACAGCCAAAAATGAAATTAATCATTAAGATTATCTGTATTAGCGGTGTTGTTAAAGGGACAAATGTTAACCAGACTGATAGGAAATCTTCCTTCCTCCTCAATATATTTCCGGGGAAAATTGAGCACCTGATTGAGAGGGCAGACTAGATTTATTGCTGCATCTGAAAGACAGCATTTTTGACAGTGCAGCATTCTACTCTAGTGTCAGTCTATATTCTGTGCTTGTCTTTTAAAAGCTCAGAATCATTGACAGTACAACTTCTACGTGATGATCTGACAACAAATGGCCCTAATGGTGTGTTGCTGGGCTCAGACACACCTCGACAACCACCTACGCACCACAGTTGAGGCCGGCAACCTTTCTGGGCTGCTACACAGGGAGTCCTGGTTCGCTAACAGGAAATGCAGAGTAGAGATAATTATTTATTTTCAGGTTAGAAAGCTGCAACTAGTGGAATTCCTCAGGGATCATTGTGAGGTCATCAATAGTTTACAATTCAGATTAACGATTTGGATGAAGGGATGATAGGATTAGAGCTCAATTTGCTCGTACACCAGTATAGTCATCCAATAAGATGTCAAGTGGAGGCAGAGCATCTACAACGGTGTATAGACAGGGGATGTTACTGAGCAAACTTTCGGCAATGCAAACAAACAGAACAATGTGGGCTATGGGAAGTTTGTGTTTTGGGGAAAGGATAAAACGGCAGTAAATTATATGACTGGAGAGGGAACGCAGAGGTCGGTGCTGCAGAGGGATTTGTGTCTCCTGGTACATAAATCATATGAAGTTAGTTTGAAGATGTCGCAAGTAATTTAGAAAGTAAATGGAATAGTGCTGTTTCTTGCAAAGGGTGCCAGGTATGATCTTAGGCATGTTTCCCTGCTTCTGTACAGGGCCTTGCTGAGATTCTGTCTAATGCACTGTCTGTAGTTATGATTCCCTCAACTTCGAAAAAAAACACAATGGCCTTTGAAACTTTTCAAAGATGGTTCTTTATATACTGTCCTGTGATGAAGGCATTATGTTATGGAGGATTAACAGTTTAGGCCTGAGAACGAGAAATATTCTTGACTATATAAGATCTTGAGGAGATTGTAAATGGTGAATAACTGAAGGATAATTTGTCTTGTATGGGAGGATAAAACTGGGGAAATAACTTAAAAAAAACAGGTTCTGAGGAAGATTCACTTGGCCTGAAACATCAATTCTAATTTCTTTTCATGGATGCTGCCAGGCTGCTGAGCTTTTCCAGTAATTTCTGTATTTGTTTAGGAATAAGATACATTCATTTTAATATAGATGTTGTGAAGACATTAAACATGTTATTTTTAAATTATGCAGGCACACATAAACATATCTTTCAATCAAGTGGGGCCATTTGTTGTAAAGGAAATGGGTCTGTGTATGACAGCAGCAACGATGCACCGACATGGAGCAGGGAATGTGATGGAAAAGTATAGTTCGGACAATGTTCAAGAAGACCTCACATGTTCCAGTTTGGGGGTGGGATAACATTACTGTGCGATTCAACTCAGAGAGGGAAGGAAATGTAACCTGCCTGAAAAGCAACAGCATATTGCTCCCTCTATTTTTCTTTGTTCCTCATCACATCAATGTATGAGAGCTGAAAACGCTCTAATCATCTTTAGCGCTCAGGGAGGATTCATGACAAGGATTCATTGGAATCTCCTACTGCCTTTTGCAAAGGGAATTCAGCCAAATTTAACGGTTTCAGGAAATAATCCCATTGCCAACAACTTGTGTGAGCAGAATAAATTTGGAAGCAGAATAACATTTGGGACAATCTCTCACATTTTTCCTTTTATCATGAGTTCAACTATTACGTGGACAAAGTTCTTTCAAATTAACATTTCAGTTTGTCATCAAACATACCTGTGTGTGTGTGCATGTGTGTGTGTGTGTGTGCGCGTGCACGCATGTGTGAGTGTGAACTGTGTGTCATTCTTCTTTCTATCGTAGTTCGAGTAAATTTATTTTGGTCATAAACGTGTCATTTTAGCAGATTAAAGAAAACTGCCTGACTCGTTCCTTACATTGGCCCTGAACCAGTCTGAGAACTATATTATCAGCCGCATCACCAACCTGGTTACATTTAAAATTTGTTGTGACCAGTGGAGGAGTGGGACTAGAAAAGGAAACAGTGACCCGACAAGCCAGTGCACCATAGACCAGTGAGACTGACATGAGTGCTGGGTAAGTTGTTGGAGGGGATTCTGAGGGGTAAGATTTACATGCGTTTGGAACAGAAAGCATGGATTAGAGATAGTAAACATAGCTTTGTGCAGTGTAAATCATGTCTCACTAACTTGATTATTTTGAAGAGGTGATAAAGAAGATTGATGAAGGCAATTTGCCAGATGTTTTCTATATGGACATCAGGAAGGTGTTCGATAAGAATCTGAATGGTAGACAGATTAGTTATGGTCGTTCACATGGGATCCAGGGGGAGGTAGCCAATTGAATTCAAAATTGGCTTGAAGGTTGTTTTCCAGACTGGACTCCTGTAACCAGCGGTGTGCTGCAAGTATCAGTGTTGATTTCACTGCTTTTCATTATTAACATAAAGGATTTGGATGTGAATGTCAGAGGCATGGTTAGTAAGTTTACAGATGAAATCAAAAAGTTGTGTAGTGGACAGTGGTGAAGATTATCTCAGAGTGCAATTGGATATTGATCAGATGGGCCAATGGGCCAAGGAGTGGCTGATGGAGTTTAATTTCGATAAATGAGAGGTTTTGCATTTGGTAAGGTAACGCAGGGCAGGACTTATACAGTTAATGCTAGGGTCCTGGGGAGTGTTGCCAAATAGAGACCTTGAGAGAACGCACATAGTTCCTTGAAAATGGAGTAGCAGGTAGACAGGATAGGGAAGGACACATTTGTCAGAATTGCCCTAATCAGTCAGAGCATTGGGTATAGGAGTTGGGATGGCTTGTTGCTCCTGTACAGGACTTTGATGAGGACACATTAAGGATACTGCACACATTTCGGTTGGCTTTGCTAAAGGAAGGAAGTTGTTAACCTTGAGAAGGTACAGAAAAAGATTTACAGGGATGTTCCTGGACTGGATGGTTTGAATTGTAGGGAGAGGCTGAATAGTTTGAAGTAGTTTCCCCTGAAGTGTCAGAGCCTGAGGGGTGACATGACAGAGGAATGCACACTGCATGTTTAAGGAATGCATACTGCATATACTTGATATGTTTGTCCCTAGCTGGCAGGGAAGATGTGGTCGAGTGAGGGATCCGTGCTTCTCAAGAGAGGTTGAATGACTGGTTGAGAGGAACAAGGAGGCTTATGTAAAGGTGAGGAAAAGAGGAATGGAAAAGGCTCCAGAGGGATACAAGTTATCCAGGAAGGAGCTGAAGAAAGGGCTTAGGAGAGCTACAAGGGGGCATGAGAAAACCTTGGCAGATAGTATCAAGGATAACTCCAAGGCTTTTTACACGTACTTGAAGAATAAGAAATTGACCAGAGAAAGGGTAGGGCTGATCAAGGATTGTAAAGACAATTTGTGCACAGAGCCTAAAGAGATAGCAAAGGTCCTTAATGAATACTTTTCTTCAGTATTCACAACTGACAGGGACCTAGTTGTAGAGGAGGACGCTGTGAAACAGCAGGTAGGCTAGAGGAGGTTGATGTTAGTAAAGAAGATGTGCTAGGAATTCTGAGGAAGTTGAAGATAGATAAGTCCCCCAGGCCTGATGGGATTTATCCAAGGATTCTTTGGGAAACAAGGGAAGAGATCACAGGGCCTTTGGCGCTGATCTTTTCATCATCACTGTCCATGGGTATAGTGCCGGAAGATTAGAAAGAGGCAAAGGTCATTCCCTTGTTCAAAAAAGGGAACAGGGATAACACCGGAAATTACAGGCCAGTTAGTCTTACAGCAGTGGTGGGCAAATTATTTGAAAGGGCTCTGAGAGATAGGATTTACGATCAGTTGGAAAGGCACAGTTTGATTCGTGATAGTCAGCATGGATTTATGAGGTGTAGATCATGCCTCACAAGCCTAACTGAATTCTTTGAAGAGGTGACCAAACACGTGGATGAAGGTGGAACAGTGGATGTGGTATACATGGATTGAAGTAAAGCATTTGATAAGGTTCCCCATGGCAGGGTCTTGCAGAAGTTAAGAAGGCATGGGATAGGGGGAAATGTGGCAGATTGGATTCAGAATTGGCTGAACCTTAGAAGACAAAGGGTGGTAGTGGACGGAAAATATTCAACATGGTGCTCAGTTATGAGTGATGTACCACGAGAATCTGTTTTGGGTCCTCTTCTACTTGTGAGATTTGTAAATGATTTGGATGAAGGAGTGGAAGGTTGGATTAGCAAGTTCACAGACGATACGAAGGTGGGTCACATTGTGGACGGAGGGCTGCTCGAGGTTACAAAGGGACATTGATAGAATGCAGAGCTGGACTGAGAAGTGGCAGACGGAGTTTAACGCTGAAAAGTGTGAGGTGATTCATTGTGGAAGGACAAACTTGAAATCAGAATACAGGGTTAACGGAAAGATTCTTGGCAGTGTGGAGGAGCAGAGGGATCTTGGAGTTCATGTCCACGGTTCCCAGAAAGCTGCCACCCAGGTGGATAGAGTTGTGAAGAAGGAGTATGGTGTGTTAGCTTTCATTAATAGAGGGATTGAGTTCAAGAGCCATGAAGTTATGCTCCAGCTATACGAAAGCCTGGTTCGGCCACATCTGGAGTATTGTGTCCAGTTCTGGTCGCCTCATTACAGGAAACATGTGGAAGCACTGCAAAAGGTGCAGAGGAGATTTACCATGATGTTGCCTGGAATGGAGGGAAGGTCTTACGAGGAAAGGCTGAGAGAGCTAGGGCTTTTCTCCTTGGAACGACAAAGGATGAGAGGTGACTCGAGAGAGGTGCACAAAATGATCAGAGGTATAGATAAAGTAGACAGCCAGAGGCTTTTTCCTAGGATGGAGGTAGCTGTTACAAGGGGACATAGTTTTAAAGTGAGTGGGGGTAGATATAGGGGAGACGTCAGAGGTAGGTTTTTTACTCAGAGAGTGCTCAGGACATGGAATGCATTGCCAGAGAGGGTAGTGGAGTCAAACTCACTCGGAGCATTTAAGTGGCTATTAGATAAGCATATGGATGAGAGTATAAGGTAGCGGTGGAGGTTAGATAGACCTTATATTTAGGGTAAAAGTTCGGCACAACTTCGTGGGCCGAAGGGCCTGTACTCTGCTGGACTGTTCTATGTTCTATCTATGTTCTATGAGGTTGATAAAATCCTGAGGGGCATGAATAGTCTGAATAGCCAAGGTCCGTTTCCCAGGAGTGGGGAGGCCAAAAGTAAAGTGCTAAGGTTGAAGGTGAGAGGGGAACGACTTAGAAGGGAACCCAAGGCAACGTTTTCACTCAGAGAGTGTTGTGTGAACAGAAAGTGCTGTCAGATGTGGTGACGGTGTGTGCAATTACACAGCTACAAAGTATCTGGATTGGTATATGAATAGGAATTGTTTAGAAGGATATGGACCAAATACTGGCAAATGGAAATGAATCAGATTACATATCGAGTCAGCGTGGACAAGTTGGACTAACTGGTCTGTTTCTGTGCTATGTGACTTTCTGATTCTTTCCGATGGATGAGAAGGAGTTCTAAAAGGGCATTTGGAGTGGGAATTCTCTTCCCAGAAGTCTGTGGCGCCTTGTTATTCAGAGCTAAGGTAATGAAATAGTTGACAGATGTGAAGCAAAACACAATTTATTTAAACACTGTCGTTAAAATACAACCAAATAAATCGGAATTTAGAATAACCTAACTCTGCTGGAAAACCTAACAGCATAATAGTTGCAGCAACTATTACTAATTAACTGTTTCAATATAGCAACAGCCCATAAACACACATTTTGGTAAAAAAAAATAAAATTCAGACGCAGGATCTCACATGCAGTTCTCCAATCCAGGAGGAGAAAAAATCATCCACAGAAAATTCTGCAGCCAGAAGACATTCACTGAAGCTTCCAACTCTATTGAGACCCCAATAGCTTCTGATGCAACTGAAAAGCAAAACTCAGAAATTCTAATCTGTGAGAGACAGTCACACTCATTCAGGCTGCGTTAAAAAAAATCTGAGGTGTCTATAGCGATTTACTCAAGTGATCCTTACTAGACAGCTTTGTGCTCCTCGGTAAATCCCTCTCTTAAAAGAAACCAGGACAAAATAACCTCTTACAGTTACAACATTGTTACACTATTTTGCACATCGAGCTGTTACACAGGAACCCGGGGAAGCCCAATTAGGCACTTGGCCCTGCTGTACAGCCTGTTGAGTCACTGACATATGAACAGGAGGAGGCCATTGAACCCCGACAGTCACTTACATGGAAATAGAGTGAGGTAACTGATGCTCCAACTGATGCTGACAAGCAAGTGGAGCAGAGGCTGCACAGATAGTCTGCTCCACATAGTTCCTCGTGCTTCCATCGCTCGTGGTACACATGTGGTACTTTCATGTAGTTTTACAGCAGTGAGGCTGGAAGCCGAATATTTTGTGCAAAATCTCAAGGTGGCATTCTACGAGAAGACAGACTTGTGTTCTCTATGAAGATCAGAATCTGGTTGGAATGGCTGACCATTTCAGAAGGAGGGTATTATGGCTGATGTTGGGATTGTGAACAACATGACGTTCAGGGTACGGTCACTTGTTAATGTGGGGCGAGTTCATTCAGAGCCAGCACTTCTCTCTCAATCGCTCTGGGGCTTTATGTCATTTTACATGTAAAATCCAGAAGTATTTACATGGAATTTCTCACCCTATCAATGTCTTTTTTGGACATAAGTGTTCACCGCCAACACTCAACTTTAAATGCAATTATCTCTCATACCCTCACAGCACGACAGTTTAAATGTATTGCTCACATTTGGATTTGACACAATTACAATTGAGGAATGAAACTGCACAGACATGATGGAGGAACTGGCCAGAGTTAATAGGACTAGAACTTATCAGGGAAAATGGTGAAGCAGCAATGGAAGACATTTCTGGGGATAATTTGGACACACACCTGAAATTTATGGATGCTTTAATTAATGCAAACTCCACACGTTTACCAAAGATGACTTTTTCTTTCCTGGATCTAAGGTTACTCTGCCAAGTCATATCATGATTCCCCAAGCGTCTAGTTTTCACTGTCCTCATAAAAGATTCCAATATTTTCCTCATAAAGCACATAAAGTTGTCCAAAACTTAATTTTATTTTGTTTTCCCTCCCACTCCAGTTTTTTTTGGTTTATAGCAGCTACTTTCCATTGTGTAGGAACCAGAAATTCCAGAATCTAAAGAATTTTGATTGGTAATTGTGGAAGTAAAATTTTATTTCCTGAAGGTAGATGGGAATTTAGGCCAAGACAGAAAGGGCAGACATGGGAGAAACTGATGATATAAAGAAAGAATTTTTAATTAGTTTAGCATGTGGGGTTTTAATGAGCTTAACAGAAGTTAAGCTCATTAGTTCTTTGAGAAGGTGACTAAACAGGTGGATGAGGGTAAAGCGGTTGATGTGGTGTATATGGATTTCAGTGAAGCGTTTGATAAGGTTCCCTACGGGAGGCGATTGCAGAAAATTCGGAGGCATGGGATTGAGGGTGATTCAGTGGTTTGGATCAGAAATTGGCTAGCTGTAAGAAGACAGAGGCTGGTAGTTGCTGGGAAATGTTCATCCTGGAGTTCAGTTACTAGTGGTGTACTGCAAGGATCTGTTTTGGAGCCACTGCTGTTTGTAATTTTTATAAATGACCTGGATGAGGGCGTAGAAGGATGGGTTAGTAAATTTGCGGATGACACTAAAGTCGGTGGAGTCGTGGACAGTGTGGAAGGATGTTGCAGGTTACAGAGAGACATAGATAAGCTGCAGAGCTGGACTGAGAGGTGGCAAATGGAGTTTAATGTGGAAAAGTGTGAGCTGATTCACTTTGGAAGGAGTAACAGGAATACAGAGTACTGGGCTAATGGTAAGATTCTTGGTAGTGTGGACAAGCAGAGAAATATTGGTGTCCATGTGCATAGATCCGTGAAAGTTGCCACCCAGGTTGATAGGGTTGTTAAGAAGGCGTACGGTGTGTTAGGTTTTATTGATAGAGGGATTGAGTTTCGGAGCCGTGAGGTCATGTTGCAGCTGTACAAAACTCTGGCGCGGCCGCACTTGGAGTATTGCGTACAGTTCTGGTCACCACATTATATGAAGGATGTGGAAGCATTGGAAAGGGTGCAGAGGAGATTTACCAGGATGTAGCCTGGTATGGAGGGAAGGTCTTATTAGGAAAGGCTGAGGGACTTGAGGCTGTTTTCGTTAGAGAAAAGAAGGTTAAGCGGTGACTTAATAGAGACATATAAGATGATCAGAGGATTAGATAGGGTGGACAGTGAGAACCTTTTTCCTCGGATGGTGATGGCTAGCACGAGGGGACATAGCTTTAAATTGAGGGGTGATAGATATAGGACAGATGTCAGAGGTAGATTCTTTACTCAGAGAGTAGTCAGGGCATGGAATACCTTGCCTGCAGCAGTTGTAGACTCGCCATCTTTAAGGGCATTGAAATGGTCGTTGGATAAACATATGGATGACAATGGAATAGTGCAGGTTAGATGGGCTTCAGATTGGTTTCACAGGTCGGCGCAACATCAAGGGCCGAAAGGCCTGTACTGCGCTGTAATGTTCTATGTTCTATGTTCCCCCATTTACCTCTTTGCTTTAATTTAATAACTCACTGTATGATCTCTTAGATTTTGAATGTTTTGAATGTGACTTGCCAAGTTAGCCTTGATACCATTAGATTCTACTTTCTCTGTGAGTTTCCCATGTGGAGCTTTGTCAAAAGACCTCGCTGAAAAACCATTTAAATGATCACCTTCAAAAAAATCAGTCACATTCATTAGACATGACTTCCCTTTGATGCAGTCATCCTGATTATCCCTGATCAAACCTTGCCTCTCAAAATGCAGATCAATTTTCTCCTTTTCTATTTTCTCCCATGGTTTCCCTAACACTGATCTGATACTCACTGGCATATCGTTGCTTGGTCTATCTCTGCCATTCTTCCTGTAAAACGAAACCACTTTAGCTGTTCTCCAGTCCTCTGGCACCTCCCCTGTGGCAATTCTGAAAAGTTTGGATCAGCGTCTTCCCTCTCTTGTCTCCAACAACATCCTGTGATTCAAATCAGCAGGACAAGGGGTTTTGTCCAATTTTATATCAGCCAAAACCTTCAATCCCAGCTCGCATTTTATATCCATCTGCTCAAGGGCTTCACATTCCATCTTCTCGAATTCTGTCCCCGAGTCCTCCTTCTTCCAAGTAAAACAGATGCAAAATACTCATGTAACAATCTATCAATGTTCAAAAACTAAGTTGCTGGAAAAGGTCAGCAGGTCTGGCAGCATCTGTGAAGGAAAAAACTGAGTTAACGTTCTGGATCCGAGGAGGAGTTCTGAGGAAGGGCCACCAGACCCGAAATGTTAACTCTGTTTTTTCCTTCACAGATGCTGCCAGACCTGCTGAGCTTTTCCAGCAACTTTGTTTATGTTCCTGATTTACAGCATCCGCAGTTCTTTCGGTTCTTATCTATCAATGTTCTCCAGCTTCACACGCAGATTGCTCCTTTGTTTCCGATAGGCCCGAATTTTTACCTGGTTATTCTATTCCTCTTGATGTACATGTAGAATATTTTATGATTCTCCTTAATCTTGCCTGCTTGCACTTCTCATGCCCCTGTGTTAGTCAGTCCGATCTGTCAGAATTTAATAAGTTTCACTGTGATCACTCGCACTCTTTGAAACTCTAGAGAACACACTCCGAATTTTCTCGTCAGACAATCTTGCCATCTATAGGAGTAATCTCGAGAATACCCACTGCACTTCCTCTTTGTTCAGTATATTCTTTCTTAGAAAACTGTACACATTACTTCAAGTACAGTCTCACCAACACTCCATGGAACTGCTGCAGGATGTCTTTACTTCTGTATTCCGATTCCCTTTCAATGAAGGTAAACCTAGCCTTCCATTTGCATGTGTTCCCCCCTCTACCTCTTTGCTTTAATTTAATAACTCACTGTATGATCTCTTAGAAAATTCTTCTGAATATTCATCTGTACCACATACACTATATCTCCATTGTCTATGTCTATAAGAAACATCTTCAAACAGTTTGTAAAGGAAAGTTTGTCAGTTGTGATTTTCATTTCATAAATTCATTAGTATTCTCTCTAATTTTGTTATTACTTTCTAAATATTCAATATCACATCCTTTATAATAGATTCCTACAGATTCCCTCCTGTGAATTACAAGTTGACTGGTCTGTACTTACCCAATCTCCACCTTCTTCTCTTCTTAAACCGTTGGATTACATTTCTAACTTTCTAGTTAACCAGATTGGCTTCCTGCCTTTTCAGAAAGTATAGAAAAATAACACAGTGATCCCTAATGCAATCAGTATGTCTGTGGCTGCTTCCTCTGAAATTCTAGCATGAAGTACATCTGGTCCGTCAGACTCATCAAGGCTAAATCCAGTTATGTTTTCAAATGCTACTTCGTCATTGTCTTGAGTTACACACGTCCCATGGTCACTTAATATGTCTGTGAGATTTTCTGGATCTTCCTCCATGAAGACATGCACAAAGTAACTGTTTAGTTTCCCTGTAATGTCTCTGTTCTCCACAATATATTATCCTCTCCACTCATTCACTGTTCCATATTTGACCTTGTTTTCATTTTAGCTTTCTGGCAGTCTTTATGTTTCTTGTTAGTTTGAATTCTTGTTCTCTTTTCATTTTCTTAACATCAGTTTCTTGGTTGAATTTATCTAAATTCATTGGTTTATCACAATGTCCGGTATTTTTGCAATCTACTTTCTTTGATCCAATGCAATCTTTAACTTCTTTCATTGACAATCATTGAGTCATCTTTCCCTTTAGCTGTTTGCACTTCGGGGATATATGTATATTGTCCACCTTACAATGTTTCTACAAGTGACAGACAATACCTGTATCTCATTAAAACTTTTCCATGTACTTCTCCAGCTCACTGAAGTCATCTTGCCCCTCATACCTTCATGGCTTACCTGACACAGGTTTATAACTGTAATTTTTTTTAAAAAAATGTGTTTTCAGATGTCATATAAAATTCAAGATCACTATTATCATCACGACTCCCAAAAGCTCCTTTTATAACAAGGTTTTCAATTTGCCATTCTGATCACACAATTCCAGTTCCTAAACAGCCTGATCTCGAGCTTGGCACACAACATACTGTTAAAGAAAGCCATCTCATACACGCTCATGAAATCCATTTTTCCCAGCATTAACATTCACTTGGATTAACACAGATCAGATGAAAATTGAATCTGTCCATTATTACTGCAGTATCCACAAACTTGTGTATCTAATTTCCTGTTTGATAACATGCCCAACGTTTATACTGCAGTTTTGTCTTTGAAATGTTACTGTCATCAATGTTTGCTTCTCCTTGCTGTTTCTAAGATCCATTTCAGCAGATTATGGAATCTGAATGATGTGGGCTCTGGCGAGATTAATGACAGATTCAGGCGGGCTACTTGGCACGGCCTATCTGAACGTTGAAATCATCTCACCACATCTTATTTGTTCTTCTCAAGTGTCATTGAGACATTTTCACCAGATCTCTAGTCGAGAAGGACAATAATATTTCAACAATGCTGTGTGTTCCTCCAGAGAGCTGATGCTGCTGTAATCTAGGTTGGGTACCTTACAGCAGGCTGGCAAGATGTTGTTTCCACTGTACAGGATTTAGTGAGATCATATCTGGAGTAGTGTGTACAGATTTAATCTCCTCACTGAAGAAAGGGTAATGTTGTACTGGAAGCAGCTCAGAGATGCTTCCCTCAACTGATTCCTTCAATGAATGTGTTATAAAGCGGACGTTGACCCCTGTTTGAGAAATAAAACTGAAGCACACAGAGAGGAGTGCCTCGTCCTATAATCTGTTAAAAGCAGTGTGAAAAGTAGTGTTAGCTTTTCTTTTCAGCTAACTTTTAATGGTTAAATGAAATAAATCCCTGACACTTATTTTACAAACAACAAGTAACAACTTATTTATTTAACTCTAATCCTTAACAAATTAACTAAACTGTTAACAACCAAACTAAACGCCTTCTAACTTCTAATAATTCCCCAAAATACAAAATTCTAATGCCATACTGTTCCAATAAATATAAGTCCCACTTAGATAAAACAAAATAAAAAAGTAGAATATCGTCTTTCGAACTTACATCCGGGTTACATCTTCCAGAATGCTTTGTGCATTCTCTGTCAAATGTTCTGTCAAGAACGTTTTCTATATCGAATGTTCTGTCACAAATATTAACTCGTTGTGCTGTAGGTACCTTTGATTTAAATAGTGCTTTCTCTAATGCTGAGCAAATTCTGTGAAAGCCAGTGGTACTCTCTTTAGAGCTGAGGGCTGTTAACTTTGGCAGATGGCAGTTCGCTGTCCTATCTTTGTCCAACTGCACCCTTCTTTTATACCTTAGGTGACATGTCAATTTCTTACAAGAGGATTAGCCCTATGTTGTCAAAGCCATCAGATCGAAATTTAGTTGTTTTTTGATATCTAAGTGCCTGGGTCAAATTATTTGCCTAAATTCAAAACGTATTGTCTTGATATCAAAATAAAACTGATACTTGGCCTGCTAACTACTCTCCTTTTTGACACAAATGTTTCAATTCATGTTCTCTGTGCATCTGCAAACACACAAGCTGCTGCCCAAAGATATCCTTTCTGAATTTCGAAGCATAGAAAAAAACTCACCATCTTTTAAAAGGACCACGCACTGCTTCCCCCCCCCAACACTTTAAAAACATCAATATTTTATAAACATCAAATTCTAACGTCCTGCTTCCCACCCAGTCCACAAATACTCTACCTAACTTCGCAACACCGATAAGAAAAGGATGATGAGGTTAACCAAAAACCCATTGGAGTTTACAAGATTGAAAGACAACCCTATTTTTACAAAGAATGCGTCCATTCAGTCACTCAGGCCCTTACACAGCAATCAGAGGAGACCTTTTACAGCTTTGTGCCCATGGCACAAGAATTGAGGTAGAGGTGAAAGAAAGGGAAGAACTTAGAATAATCATCTTCACTAGGGAACAAAAAGTAGTGAGCAAAGTATTGGGATTCAAGGTAAATTGCTATAATCCACTGTCAACGAATTTATAACAGGAGATTTGCAAAGTCAAGCCACAATCCGTCACAGTCAGCATGGTTTCAGGAAGAATAAATACAGCTTAACTTATTGCTCAAGTCCTTTAAAGATGGCGGTACAGTGGTTCGATGGTTAACACTGCAAGCAAGGCGGAGAATGGGGCTCCTGGAGATGTCATACATCTGGACTTGCAGAAGGCATTTAATAAAGTGTCAGACAAATAATTAATCCATAAACTAAGAGTGCATGGGTTTAGGAGTAATTTATTATCTTTGATGGAGGATTGGTGAACCAACAAAATAGACAGATATGGAATAGAGGGTCGTTTTCTGGTTGACAACTTTTGAGGTGCCATTCAGTTCAGTACCCAGTCCCGAACTATTTGCAATCTATATTATTACCTGTTTAAAGGGATAGAGAATACTATAGCCACATTTTTAGATGACATGAAAATAGGTGGAAAAGTAGGATGTAATGAACATGCATGTAATGTGCAAATCGATTGGGATCAGTGCAGTGAATGAACCAACATTTGGCAGATGAAATTTAACGTGGGTAAGTGTGGTGTTATACATTATAGTCAGAACAATTGAAAGGCAACTTCTCAACTAAAAGGCAGAGGAACTCCCCAGTGATTTGGTGCAGTGTTTTGGATCTGGACATAATTGTATGTATCACAGAAAACCCACATACAAGTAATCCACAACAGGTAATCAGCAAAGCAAGCACAATTTCAGCATCTCTTTCTTCAAAAAAAAAAAGAGTTTCTCAAATTTGGGAAGTGTTTCTGCAACTATGCCAGCCTTTAGTGATCCAGCAACTGGAGTACTGTGTACAGTTTTGGTGTCCTGAATGTCGGAGGGATCTAGTTGCATTAGAGGCAGTTAAGAAGAGATTCCAGAGACGAAGAGTTTGTCTTATGGAGAGACATTGAGCAGTACAGGTCTATATTCTCTGGAGTTTAGAAGAATGAGAGGAGATCTCATTGAGGTCCATAAGAAGCTAAACATGATTGGGATTGTAGATGTGGAGTGGATATTTCCTCATGTGGGTCAATCTAGAACAACAGACCATAGTTTTCATATAATGCAGAGCAGATTTAAAATGGAGATGACAAAGGATTGTGAATGTGTATAGTTCACGATCCCAGAATGCAGTGGATGCTGGGACATCGAGTAAATGAAGGGTTATGGAGAGCGGGCAGGAAACTGGTACTGAGGCCAAGATGACACTAGCCATGATTGTATTAAATGCTGGAGCAGGCTGGAGGGGCTGAAAGGCTCACTGATACTCATCGTTCTTAGTCAGCCCTTTGAACGTGCTACGCAGGAATGAGAGAGGACTGGTTATCAACAGGAAGCAGACACTCAGGATAAATCAGTCTTGGTCAGTTTGACACAACATATCAAGTGGAGACACACTGTAACCAGTGCTGGGTCCTCAATGCAATCTATAACAATGATTTGGAGGAATATAAAAAAATGTACTATAACTACATTTGGCGATAACACGAAGATAAATGGGAAATTAAATAATCAAGATAAGATATCTGTAAATGGATATCGACATGTGAAGTCAATGGGTGATAGTTTGGCAGGTGGGATGTCACATGTTACATCAACTGTTATTTTTCTTTCATTTCCCTAGAGGAATGGAAGGCAGCATGTTACTGAAATGGAAAGTGATTACAGGACATAGTGGTACAGTGTGATCTAGAGGCGCCTCGACTTCTTCATTGCCTCAAAACAAGGTGATAGGTTTATGTGTCTGTGCTATGTGTAATGGCTGGGGGAAGGGGAAAGTAGACGTGAAAATCATTTCTGAAACAGAGCAGGCTCGGAGGAAATCAGTTGAAATATGAACAACTGGCAGAGGCTTGGGTAATTGACAAAGAGAGAGAATGAGGGAGGTTTCATGAATAGGTGTGATGATTTGTTGAGAATATTAAAATAAAGGCATTGCCATACCCAATAACAACATAGATTAGTGGTCACAGGAATTACGGATAGATGGGATTTGGGTGTGTTTGGATACGAGCCGTGGAGTCTTGACTTAGATTTGCTTCTGCAGGTTTGAAGCTGGGAGTGTCACCAGCAGATTATTGGCATCATTAAGACTGCATTTCAGGTCAAGGTTCAAACAGCAGATGGGTTGAACCAGTGAAGTATATTCTGGAGGTGTGGTAGTTAAAAATAGGAATGGTCAGGGTATGTGCGAGCGATAAAAGGTACTGCAGATGCTGGAGAATCCGAGATAACAAGCATGGGGCTGGATGAACACAGCAGGTCAAGCAGCATCATAGGAGCAGGAAAACTTGACGTTTCGGGCCTAAACCCTTCATCAGAAAACGTTTTCTGATGAAGGGTTTAGGCCCGAAACGTCAAGTTTTCCTGCTCCTATGATGCTGCTTGACCTGCTGTGTTCATCCAGCCCCATGCTTGTTATCATGGTCAGGGTATGTGTCAGGAATCAATTCACAGCCTAAGGGATCATCACAGTTGTGACTCGTCTGTTTCAGCCTCAGATATTGGTCAGGGATGGGATGGAGTCAGAGTAAGGAAGTAAAGTTTGTAACCAGAACAGAACATAGTGGCCTCCATTCTCCCAAAATTTAGATAACAACGGCAGTGATACAATGAATCATGGTTCACAGCTAAAACTGTGTCGGTCAGCATCGAGACCCACGAGGGACATTACCATAAGCAAAGAGAGAGAGAGAATGACAAATTCACTCATACAGTTAGTGGTTTGTAAAGTAAGTATCTGGATTCAGAGTCTCAGCAGGAACAGTAGCAGTAGCATGGAGTGTAGAGTAGATGAAAAGATCAGTAGTACACTTGTACCTGGTATATGGAAATGATAACTGGACAGTGAGACATGGCAGGTACATCAACGATTGCCAGGATAGGATAATAAAAACTTTGAATAATCAAAAGTTCAACTAGGATCCGCAATGATAATTTCATCTCATAATAATATGTAGAAAGATACGAAACATTCTGGGATAAACTCCTGTCCGTTGTTGAAATGTTGCAGTCTATTGCTGTCAGATTCTGATCCATTGTTGGAACATTCCAGCCTAATGTTCTCAGATTTTGATCTCTCCTCCCCCCCTCTCTGGAGCTGCTAATCCCTGTTCATGCCGTTGGTGGTGCTCCTGCTCATACTATGGGATAACACATTGAATAAAGCCCATTTATTAGTAAAAGATGGAAACCCTCCACTGAGATACTTAGAATCCATGGAGACTAACATTAATCACAGTCATCGAATAAACAGGTTTATTCCATCACTTTTCATATCACAGCAAAAGGGAACATTTACTCAGTCCGGATGGAATGTATGATGGTTACTGAGGGATGGACCGTAAATCTTGCAATCTTTTTAATCTTTCTTCCTTATAATTGGAAGTATTGCCAGAACACTGCACGGGTGTAACTGTTCCACCCTGTTTATAAAATGAGACAGCGATAAAATAACAGACCAGCTGCATAAAATGACTGGTGGGGAAATTTCTAGTGGCCATAACCCAGGATAACAATATTTACTGTTCATTGACTTTGTGTAATGCTGTCCTAGATTTCAGTGCCCTGTTATCAAATCCTTTCATAACCTTGAGGCATCATTCAGTGCATTGAGACTGCTACTCTGGAACAAGAGGAAGCAGTTCTGACCCCATGTGCCTGTTACAGGGGCCAGGAGGAGGCCATTCAGCCCTCACTAGCCGGTTACCACTTGGAGATGTGGCACATTTTGCAAAGGGAATCATCCAAAACATGGAGAAGTGTTACTGCAGCTCTACGAGGTGTTACTGAGAGGGCACCTTTCATTTTGTTGCTTGTGTTTCTGTAACTGAGAAGGGAGTGATTCCATCAGATAGAGTTTAATGGTTGCTCATAGTCCACCGGTTGCTGCAGCATTTAATGTTTTGGGTCTGTTACAGAAGGACAGGAGGAAGCCATTCAGACTTTCGAGTCTGTTACTCAGGAATAGGATGAGGCCATTCAGCCACCCGACACTGCTACTTTAGAACAGGAGGAGGCCATTCAGCGTCTCTAATCTGTGACACAGGAATAAGAGGAGGCCATTCAGCCTCTTGAGCCTGTTACACAGGAACAGGAAGAGGTCATTCAGCTTCTTGAGTCTGTTACTCAGAAACAGGAAGAGGCCATTAGACCTCCCAAACCTGCCGCAGTGTAATAGGAGGCCATTCAGCATCTTCAGCCTTTTATAGAGGAACAGGAGGATGCCATTCAGCCTCTCGAATCCAAGAATGATCGATGAACAAGATTTAGTGTGAGTTCAGATGACAGAAAGTATTGAATGAGGTCTTGTTCTGCAGCTTTGTAACTGGGATTGAAATCAGCAGAGCATTATACTACCTTGGGCTTAATCTTGCATTAATATGGCAGTGTCATTTTCATAGGATTTGATGGAAGGTTTCTCTCCGCGAGGCCAGGCTGGTTTTCTGATGCCAACTTATCGAACTCCCTTCATGATATACCTACCCCACACCATGGCATCCATTTCAGTCAATGCCAGCCAAATTCTCCCACCCATATTGGCTGAAGCTACTTCCCATTGCCAGATGCCCCTGGATATTCCATGATCCCTGGCACAGGAGCCATCTTTAAAATGCCAATAGGCACACGGTTGAGCTTTGTCATTTCAGTGCTGCCGTACTCAGTTTGCTGCAGCCTGGCAGATAAGGTGCAACCGCACCATAATTCCTTGACTGGGGCACGGAGGTCTTTGTGAATGGTCTCTGACAGTGGAGGGCCATTCTCTTTCCAGAGAAGTCCACACCATCAGACCCATCAAGCATGGTCTGAGCTCACCATCCAGCTCAGTGCAGTATGTGTGGTCTGAAGAAATGTCCAGCAATACAGGACAAGCATCAATAGCCTTCTCTGCTCTGCCAGGATAAGTGCCACTGTATTATATCTGCTCCCTCACACTCACTGTATATCTGTTTTGGCACCTACTCCCGAACAAGGCTCACGCTTCACCACTCTCACCACTGCGTGCAGCACCTTCCTACTTCCCTCCCACTTTTGCTCTCTCTCTCTCTCTCTCTCTCAGTCTCACATCCACTATACCCCCGACACTTAATAACACTCTGTCTATGGATTCAACACTGTCAACTGACTCAGTCCGAACACCTCACCATTTCCCCCACCCCCAACCCCCACCTACACCAGCACTAACAACAGGGTCACCCCTTTCACCCTCGCACACTGCCTCTCTTGCTCTCATTCCAGGAGAAACAGCCTGTAATAGGATAGAAATGTGCAAGCCGGATGTTGGAATGTCTGATGTCCGTTCCCTCACACTCCTGCCACCATGTCATATGGATCAAATCCTGGTATGAGCCGGAGAGAACGAGGACAACTCATGCGGAGATTCCAAAACATCTGCATTCCACCAAGGAGCAATATTCAGTGAAGGGTAATTCTCACTTTAAAACCACTTTCAGTTGCGTTGCTACCTGGCAGAGCTTAGAAGTTGTGCCCCTGATGCCATCTCTCTTTTATATTGAGCTGGTACAAACGGAGTCTGCATGGTCTTGATGGGCAGGAGGGTGGACTCACAGCACATCGTCTCCACCACCTCCCAGGAAGGGAGAATGGAGGGTCCCTCCGACACCTCCTCCTTCAGACAGCTCAGATACTGAAGCCAATTATTGAAGCCAAATATTTAACTCGGCCTCATCTATATCAATTTAACTGAGTTTGAGAGAGCAGAGAGTGCCAAGTTCCTTGGAATGACAATAACGAACAACTGGTCCTGGACTTCACATATAAATGTGACTGTTAAGGAGGCACAACAACTCCTGTTCTTCCTTGGGTGGCTCAGGAAGTTTGGCATGTCTACAAGGTCCTCAGCAACTTCCACAGAAACACCATTGAAAGCATACTGTCCAGGTGCATAATGGCCTGGTATGGCAGCTGCTCTGCCTTGGGTCGTAAGAAAAGACAGAAGATGGTGTTTCCAGTTCAGACCATCACGGAAGCGAAACTTCCATCCATGGACTCCAATTACTCGGCTCGCTGCTGTGGAAAGGCTGCCAACATCATCAAAGACCAATTGCACCCCAGTAATGATCTTCAACAACCTCTTCCATCAGGCAGTGGATAATGAAGTCTGAACACACGCACGTGCATGTCGGTTCAGGAACAGCTTCTTCCTGACCATCGTTGGACTGATGAATGGACTCTCTAGCCTCAAATGATGCTGATTGTGCAAATGTTGGTCTTGCCAAGCACCTGCCGGTGCATTGCAATCTGTCTGCTGCTGTCTGTCTTTTTGATCTGTCCATCCTATGCTTACAATGATCTGCCTGTACAGCTCATAAACCAAGTTTTTACTACATTTTAATAGATAATTTTAATTAATACATCATTTTAATGACAAACAATCAATCTGACAGATTCATTGCACTCCCCACTTACAAAGAACAAAGAAAATTACAGGACAGGAACAGGACCTTCGGTCCTCCAAACCTGCACCAACGTAGCCACTTTCAGTGACCTGTGTACCTGGGCACACAGATACCACTGCCTATCAGCACTCTTAAGGGTTTTGCCATTTACTGTATATTTTCTATCTGGATTAGACCTTCCAAAATGCATTAACTCACATGTTTCTGGATTGAACTCCATCTGCCATCTCTCTGTCCAAGTCACCAACCAATCTATATTCAGCTGTATCCTTTGACAGTCCTCATTGCTATCCGCAATTCCACCAACCTTTGTGTCGTCAGCAAACTTACTAACCAGACCAGTTATATTCTCCTCCAAATCATATATATATATTACAAATAGCAAAGGTCCCAACACTGATTCCTAAGGAAAGCCACTCGTCAGGACTCTCCACTCAGAAACATGCCCTTCCACTGCTAACCTCTGTCTTCTATGACTGAGCCAGGTTTTTTTCATTCATTTTGCAAGTTCACTTCTGACCCCGTGTGACTTTACCTTCTCTATCAGCCTGCCATGAGGGACCATGTTAATGGCCTTACTGAAGTCCATGTAGACAACAGCCACTGCCCTACACTCATCGATCATCTTCGTCACTTCCTCAAAAAAACTCAACCAAGTTAATGAGACACAATGTCCCCTTCACAAAACCATGTTGCCTCTCATTAATACGCCCATTGATTTCCAAGTGGGAGTAAATCCTGTCTCAAAGAATCCTCTCCAATAATTTCTCTATTACTGACATAAGGCTCATCGGCCTGTAACTAGCTGGATTAACCTTGCCACCTTTCTTAAACAAAGGAGCAACATTGGCTATTGTTCAATCCTCTGGGACCTCCCCTGTAGCCACAGAAGGTACAAAGATTTCTCTCAAGGCCCTAGGAATTTCCCCCCTTTCCTCTCTCAGTATTCTGGGGTATATCCCATCAGGCCCTGGGGACTTGTCTACCTTACTGTTTCTCAAGGCCCCCAGTACCTCCTCCCTTTTGATCTCAACATGACCCAAACTATCTACACACCCTTCCTCCAACTCATCATCCACCAAGTGCTTCTGTATGGTGAATATTGACGCAAAGTACTCATTTAATACCTCGCCATATTCCTCTGGCTCCACATATAAATTCCCTTCCCTGTCCTTGAGTGTGCCTACCCTCTTCCTGGCTACCCTCTTGCTCTTTGTGTGTACATATGGGACTTTCCTTAATCTTGTTGGTCAATGACTTTTCATGACCCCTTTTTAGCCTTCCTGATTCCTTACTTAAGTTTCTTTAATCTTTCCTTGTATTCCACCCTTGCTTTGTATATTCCCAGCCTCCTGGCCTTAATAAATGCCTCCTTTTTCTTTTTGATTAGGCTCACATTATCTCTTGTTATCCAAGGTTCCCTAAACTTGCCATATTAACCTTCATCCTTACAGTAGCGTGCTTGTCCTGTCCATCAACTTACACTTGAAAGCCTCCCACATACAAGATGTTAATTTGCCCTCAAACATCTGCTCCAATCTACATTCTTCAGTTAATTGTTATAATTAGCCCATTGCCAATTTAACACATTCACTTGACAACTACAACTATCATTATCCATCAATACCCTTAAGCTTACTGAATTGTGATCACTGTTTCTGAGCGACTCTCCGACTGAGACATCGACCACCTGGCCAGGTTCATTCCTCAGTACTAGGTCCAGTACGGCCCCTTTCCTAGTTGGACTGTCAACATAATGTTTCAAGAAGCCCTCCTGGATGCTCCTTACAAACTCTGCCCCATCCGAGCCCCAAGCACTCAGTGAGTCCCAGTCAATATATGGGAAGTTAAAATCACCCACACAATAACCCTGTTACTTTCACAGGTTGCCAAACGCTGGCTACATATCTGTTCTTCTGTCTCTTGATGGCTGTTGGGAGGCCGATAGTAAATCCCAAACATTGTGATTGCACCCTTCCTGATCCTGAACTTTACCCATATTGCCTCGCTGTATGAGCCATCCGAGGTGTCCTCCTGCAGTACAGCTGTGATATTCCTCTTAGCAAGTAGTGAAACTCCCTCACCCCTTATATATCCCCCTCAATCCTGCCTGAAACATCTGTATCCTGGAACGTTAAGCTATCAATTGTGTCCCTCCTTTAACCAAGTCTCTGTAATAGCAACAACATAGTTCTAAGGACTAATCAAAGCTCTAAGTTCTTCTGTCCTACCTGTTACACTTCTTGCTTTGAAAAAGGTGCACTTCAGTCTACTAGATCCACCTGGATCAGCAACCACACCCTGTCTGTTCTTTCTCTGAGTCTTAGTGGCCCTATTCTCTAGTTTCCTTTCAGTCCATTCACTGTGCATTGATTCCCACACGACTGCCAAGCTAATTTAGATCCTCCCGAGTGACACCAGCAAACCTCCCAGCCAGAATATTTGTGCCCTACCAGTTTAAATGCAACCCGTACTTCTTGTACAGGTCCCACCTGCCCTGGAAGAGATCCAAAGGGTCCAGATATCTGAAACCCTTCCTCCTACACCGACTGTTTAGCCACGTGTTGAGCTGTACTATCCCCACATAGCCTCACTGGCAAGTGGTACAGAGAGTAATCCCGAAATTAAACCTTGGAGGTCCTGCTTTTTTAACTTTCTGCCTAAGACCCTGAAATGCTGCTGCAGGACCTCATCACTCATCCTACTTATGCTGTTAGTACCAAGATGTACCACAACCTCTGGCTGTTCACTCTCTCCCTTCAGAATACTTTCCTTTTTTTTGAAAAAATATACTTTATTCATGGAATATAAAAATAAACAAATTTACAGACCTACCCGGTCGTTCTATCCGCTCTGGATTACCCAGGGGGTACGTACGCCAACTGAAAGAAAAAAACTCCCGGTTGGCCCACTGACCAGTTGGAGGAGGCCCCAGCTGTACCCAGTTACTGAAAGGGCCCCTGTTATATTACGGCCGAGGGGTCTTACACTGTGGTCTTCTCCCATTGCGCCTTGGCGGTGGCCGCCCCAAGCTTTAGCGTGTCCCTCAGCACGTAGTCCTAGACCTTGGAGTGCGCCAGTCCACAACACTCGGTCGGGGTGAGTTCTTTCCGCTGGAAGACCAGCATGTTGCGGACAGACCAAAGAGCGTCTTTCATTGATGGTCTTCCAGGCGCAGTTGATATTGGTCTCTGCGTGCGTCCCGGGAAACAGCCCGTAGAGCACGGAGTCCCGTGTCACGGAGCTGCTCGGGACGAACCTCGACACATACCACTGCATTCCCCTCCAGACCTCCTGCGCGTAGGTGCACTCCAGAAGGAGGTGATTGGTAGTCTTGTCCCCCCCGCAGCTGCCTCGAGGGCAGCGTGCGGTGGCGCAGAAAGTCCGGGTGTGCACAAATGATCTCACTGGTAGGGGCCCTCTCACCACCAGCCAAGCGATGTCCTGGTGCTTGTTAGAAAGCTCTGGTGATGAGACATTCTGCCAAACGACTTTGGCAGTCTGCGTGGTGAACCTCCCGACAGGATCCACCCATTCCTTTTCCCTAAGGGTCTCAAGGATACTACGTGCAGACCACTGCCCGACGGCCTTGTGGTCAAAGGTGTTTCCCTTCAAAAAATTCCTCCACGAAGGATAGGTGGTACGGAATGGTCCGACTACTTGGAGCGTTCCGCGGCAGCGAGGCCAAGCCCATCCTTCGCAACACCGGGGACAGGTAGAACCTCAGTAAGTAGTGACACTTGGTGTTTGCATACTGAGGATCTACGCACAGCTTGATGCAGCCACACACAAAGATAGCCATCAGGGCGAGGGCGGCATTCGGCACGTCCTTCCCCCAGTCTTTGTACATGGTGTCCCTGCGGACCCGGTCCATCCTCGACCCCCAAATGAAGCGGAAGATGGCCCGGGTGACCGCTGCGGGGGATAGGCCAGGCCTGTGCCACGTACAACAGTACCAAAAGCCCCTCACACCTGACGACCAGGATTTTGCCCGCGATGGAGAGAGATCGGAGCGCCCACCTGCCCAGCTTCTGCCTCAGTTTGGCGATACGCTCCTCCCAAGTCTTGACGCACGCCCCAGCTCCTCCAAACCAAACACCCAGCACCTTCAGGTAGTCAGTCCTGACGGTGAAGGGGATGAAGGAGCGGTCATCCCAGTTCCCGAAGAACATGACCTCGCTCTTGCCCCTGTTGACTTTGGCACCCGAGGCCAGTTCAAACTGGCTGCAGATGTCCAACAGCCGACTCACCGACTGGCGATTGGTGCAGAAGACGGCGACGTCGTCCATGTACAGGGAGGTCTTGACTTGCAGGCCCCCGCTGCCAGGGATAGTCACCCCCTTCAGGCTCACGTCCTTCCTGATGGATGCGGCGAAGGGGTCCATACAACACACAAACGAGGCAGGAGAGAGTGGGCAGCCCTGCCTGACTCCAGACCTGATTGGGAAACTGTCCGATTCCCACCCATTGAGACTGCACTAACGATGTTGGTATAGAGCAGTCGGATCCAATTGCAGATCCCCTCCCCAAACCCCAATTTGGAGAGGACGTCCCTCATGTAAGCATGAGAGACCCTGTCGAAGGCCTTCTCCTGGTCCAGGCTGACGAGGCAGGTATCCACCCTCCTGTCCTGCACGTAGGCGATCGCATCCCTGACGAGCGCAAGGCTCTCAGCGATCCTTCTGCCCAGTACAGCACAGGTTTGGTCAGGGTGAATTACCGACTCCAAGGCAGACCTGACCTGGTTGGGTATGACCTTGGCCAGGATTTTGTAATCTACCTTCAACAAAGAAATCGGTCGCCAATTCTTAATTTCTTCCCTCTCCCCCTTCTTCTTGTAGATGAGGGTGATGATGCCCTTCCTCATGGACTTGCACATTTCCCCTGCCCGAAGCGCACTTCCAGTAGGTCCTGGCCGACCAAGTCCCACAGAGCAGCATACAATTCGACCGGTAAGCCATCGCTCCCGGGAGTCTTGTTCCTCTCAAAGGACTTGAGGGCTCTGGTCAGCTCGTCCAGGGATACCGGCCGGTCCAGCCACTCCCGCGTGCCGTCGTCTAAGACCTCTGTGATAGACGACAGGAACAACTCGGAGGCCTTGCTGTCCGTAGGCTTGGTGTCGTACAGTCCGGCATAGAAGGACCTGCTGATCCTCAAGATGTCGGACCGAGACGACGTCACTGAGCCATCGTCTTCCTTCAACCGGCTGAGCACAGATCTCTATTTGCGTACCTTCTTAAAGAAGAAACGTGAGCACGTCTCGTCCTGCTCTACGGAGCGGACCCTGGACCGGGAGATTATCCTGGAGGCCTCCGCGGTGAAGAGCGAGGCTTGCTGGCCCCTCACCTCCCAGAGGTCCTCCGTCACATTGACCCCCATCGACTGCAGAAGGTGCAGGTTCTGCATCCTTTTCTGGAGTCGCGACAGCTTTACCCGCCTCTCTCTCGCCTTCCGAACACCCCTGAGGACAAAGAACCCCTTGATGTTCTCTTTGATTGTCTCCCACCAGTGGCCCGGAGACTCAAAGAGGGGTTTCATGGCCCTCCCACCAGCGTACTCCCTCTTGAGCTCCTCGATATTCTCTGGGGTAAACAGGGTGGTGTTGAGCTTCCACGTTCCCTTGCCGACCTGCTGGTCGTCCTGTAAGTGACAGTCGGCCAGCAGGAGGCGATGGTCAGAGAAGAACACCGGCTCGACGCCAGTGGACCTGAACGAGAACGCTCCGGACACAAACAGGAAGTCTATCCTCGAGCAGATAGACCCATCTGGCCGCGACCAGGTGTACCTTCGCTGCGCTCCGTCTGCAGGGGTGCTGAAGACGTCGAGCAGTTTGGCGTCCTTCACCGTGTCCTTCAGGAATCTGGACGTGACATCAAGTTTGCTCCCCCCACCCGTTATCCCCACACCGGATCTTCCATCTGCATCTATGATGCAGTTGAAGTCCCCGGCCAGGATGACCGGCCTGGACGTAGCCAGCAGGGGTGGAAGCCGCTGCAGGACGGCCAACCACTCGCTCCGTACCGCTGGGGCATACACGTTTATCAGTCTCAGAGGAGCGTTCTTATAAGTGACATCCGCCAGAAGGAGACGTCCCCCCACCACCTCCTGAACTTGGGAGATAGTGAAGTCACTTCCCCGCAGCAGAATAACCAGGCCCGAGGAGCGACAGTCGTTACCCCCCGACCAAATCGAAGGCCCACGGGTCCAGGCACTGGACCATTTCCCATACCTGCTGAGGTGCGGTATCCCGCACTCCTGCAGGAACAGGAGGTCCGCCTTGACACTGGTCAGGTAAGCCAGCGAAGACACACATCGTGCGGTGGACTTAACGCTCTGCACGTTAATACTCGCGATTCGTACCCCCATTGTGAGCGGTAATCGCGGTACCCTCCCAGAGTTCAAGGTCCAGCCCCCCTAGCAGTCCCTGCAGGACATTCCCAGGGCTGAGGAAGGCGTCCGCGCTGCTTCCTAGGTCACCGTCTCTGTCCGGCGTCGCTGGGGCAGGGATGAGGGCAGGAGTATCCGGCTCTGGCTCAGGTTGAGGGCACGCTGTTCCTTCCACTCCACCCGAAGCTCCACTCGTCCCTGTCGCCTGGGGCTCTGGTGCGGGAGGACCTGCCAGGGTGTTGGCAGTAGCCCCCGGACATCCACCGTCAGCGGGCAGGGGTGTGCTGCTCTCCTTCCCCACGGCGATTTTCACTTTTTGCTTTGGGTGGCCTTCCTCCGACTCCCCTTCGTCGGAGGAGCTCTTGTAGCCCCCCTGTAGCTGCCTCTTCCCGCTTGGCGGTTGCGGTGCGGGGGCCCTCCGGCGTGACTTTCTCCTCGCCTTCCGGACCGTCGTCCACTCCCCTGGGTTGCCCGTCGCCTCCTCCTCCTCCATCGACTCCGGGTTCTCAGGGGGGAGGGGAGTCCGCAGGGCTGTTTCGCAGGCCTCGGGTCCGTCCTGCAGGGCTTGGCTCTCCTGCACGCGAGGGTGGTCTGTATCCTTGCGGGACTCTGGCGTCTTCCTCTCGCCCGGGAGGGTTTGCCCCACGTTGCCCCTGCTCGCAACCTGAGCGTAGGTAGACCCCCACCGTGGGCACACCCTATAAAGGTGGCCTATTTCGCCGCAAAAGTTGCAGTTCTTCTCTTTAGGGCAATCCTTTGCGAGGTGCCCCTCCTCTTTGCAGTTCCTGCAGATGGTCACCTTGCAGTCCGCCGCCACGTGCCCTGACCTTCCACAGGTGTGGCAGACTTTGGGCTGCCCTGCGTAGGTCAGGTAGCCCCTGCTCCCGCCGATTGCAAAGCTGGATGGCGGGTGGAGGATTTTGCCATCTGCGCCTGCCCTCAGCATCACCCTGACCTGCCTCTTACTGTTCCAGATCCCGAAGGGGTCCATGACGTCCGTTAGGTCCCCTTCAACCTTCACATACCTTCCGAGGAAGGTCAGGACATCGGCTGCTGGCACATGTGGGTTGTACATGTGCACGGTGACCAGTCGACTCCTCTGAAGAGGCAGCACAAACAGCGGGTCGGCGGTCAGGACAGAAAGGGGACCCTCACCTCCTTTCTCCTCGAATACCTTCAGGAGACGTTCACAGAGTTTGGCACTCCTGAAGGTTACATCGAAGAAGCCACCCCCGGGGAAGTCCTGCAGGCGGTAGATGTCTGCAGCGACGAGGGCACAGCAGTCCAGGAGGACCCTCTTCATGGGTGCAATCCACCCGTGCACCTTCCTCACAGTCACACGCACCGTGTTCCAGACCCCCTGTCCTGGGGCACGAGTGCTCGCAGTGGCCATGGTCGAAGATTGGCTGCTTCCCTGTATCAGCGTTAGGCCAAAGCCAGCATTGAGATCCACCAATAGCAGGGGTTCACAGCCAACCCGACATCTTCCTCCCACTCCTGATGCAGTCACTGTATCCTCTTCCCGGTCCACCTTGATAAGAACAGGTAGGACAGACTTGGTCTGAGCCAGGAAAGCCGAGAAGCTATACTGTTATAATGCTTGACTACTTTAGGCCCCAGTTACTTTCCATATTTTCCATCAGCCTGACTGTGTGCAAAGACTTGCAAATCACTGCTGACAGTTTTTACTGTTGTTCTTGTACTCCCGGGCTTCCTAACCAGGGCAAACAGTCAGTTTACACCAGCGCTTTTTCATCATCTTTTCTGTAAAAATGCTTCTTAGTGAATGTAGATCATCAGAAATGTACCAATCAGATGAGGTAGGGTTGAGCAGACGTCACTAACCAGCCTCGTCAACTAGTTGCGTGCCCACTGCGTCTATTTCTTTGGAATGTGCAACTGCTTGCAGTGTCAATGTGCCTGCAGTTGCTGAAAGGGTCTGATTTTGAGCTGTTCTGTCCTGCGAACTAAACAACCTTAACTGTTAGCAATGCAAAAAATGCCTGCCTCTTCCCAAATCAAATCAAAGCAAATACTTGAAACAAATTCTAATTCTGATCAAGTAATGTCACTGTCAGGAAGTACTGGGTCACAATTACGAACACAATTTCTTAGACTAATCCATCTGTTCTGGAATATATGAACTCTCGTTCCAACCACTCCAACATCCCCAACACCACTTCTTTCCTTTCATGGAAATGAACAGCATGATGGTGGATATTAAGTTCAGGACATTAAATAAGTCACGAATGGTTTGGCTTCGATTCCAAACATTCCAATTACAATCTGGTAATTTAGAATTGTAAATTAAGATTCAAGAGCCGTAGAGATGTAAAGGATGGAAACAGACTGATTGCTGCCACTCGTCTATTCGAACCAGATATCCTAAATTATCTTCGTCCCATTTGCCAGCATTTGGCACAAATCCCTTTGTACCCTTCCTATTCATTTACCAATCCTGATGCCGTTTAAGAGTTGCGATTGTACCACCTCCTTCATACATGCAGCATTCTCTACATGTAAAACTGCCCCTCAGGTCCCTTTTAAATTTTTCACTTCTCAACTTAAACCCATTCTCTCAGATTTGGATCCCTTTCCCTGAGGAAAAGATCTTGGCAATTCATCCTATCCAAGCCCCTCATGATCTTATAAACCTCTGTAAAGTCACGCCTCAGCCTACGACGTTCCAGGGAATCAGCCCCGGCCTATTCAGCGCCTCTCCTTACAACTCAAACCAGTCAATCCAAGCACCATCCTCGTAAATCTTTTTTCTGAAACCTTTCAGTTTAACAACTTTCCTATAACAGGGAGATTATAACTGAATGCAGTATTTTAAAAGTGGCAATGTTCTGTACATCTGCATCGTAACGTCCAAACTCCTACACTCAATACATTGATCAACAAAAGCAAGCATGCCAAATGCCTTCTTCGCACCCTGTCTAACTGTGATTCCACTTTCAAGGAACTATGCATCTGTACCCCAATGTCTCTGTTTGGTGACACTCCCCAAGGCCCTACCATTAACTTATAAGCCCTGCCCTAGTTTGCCTTACCAAATCGCAACACCTCACATTTATCTAAATCAAACTCTATCTGCCACTCTTCGGCCCATTGGCCCATCTGATCAAAGTCCCATTGTATCCTCAGATAACATTCTTCACTCTCCACGACAACATGAATTTTGGGGCCATCTGCAAACTTACTAACCATCCCTCCTATGCTTCCATCTAAATCATTTATATAAAATTATGTGTAAGCAGTGTCCCAGCACTGATTCTTGTGACACACCACAGGTCGCAGGTCTCCAGTCTGAAATATAACACTCTACCATCACCCTGGGCCTCCTGCCTTCAAGCCAGTTTTGTATCCAAACCACTAGCTCCCCTTGGATGCCATGTGATCTAACCAGTCTACCATGAGGAACCTTTTCAAACACCTTTCTGAAGTCCATCCAAACAAAGTTTACCTCTCTGCCTTCATCAATATTCTTTGTCACCTCTGCAAAACACTTAAGTTAATGGGACATGATTTACATGACCCACAGACATGTTGACCATCCACAATCAGTCTTTGCCTTTCCAAATGCATGTAAATCCTCTCCCTGAGCCTGAAACAAACATCTCTTAACCATGGTGAAATATTTCACTCCAAGATGAGTTTTCAACCACATATCCCCACCATCACCAAGACTGTCCACTTCCACCTTAGTTACATCACCCGACTCTTCCTCGTCTGCTCATCTGCTACTGAAACTCTCATCCATTCCTTTGTTACCTCTGGACTTAACTATCCTTACACACTCCTCACTGCCCTCTCACATTCCCCTCTCTGCACTTGTCTAACTTCCTCTGCCTCTGTTAATGGGTGTATGGGAGTTCTGTTTAGTGTCTTATTGCTCCCGACATTAACTGTATCTGAATGAGGTTTTTACCACTGCCCATTCTCCCCACCATGTGCTGCTGCCTTAGCAGCTTTAGCTTCACGCACAAATTCCCACAATGCTGTAATGGAAGGAGTTACAGGTTATTCACCAAGTGATGAAACCTGAGGTCATCTTAAACTCTGCTGCCCGCATGAGTATTCACACAAAGGTTTGTTCACCCACCACCCCTCGTGCTCACACAGCTAAATTTTAAACTTTTCATCATTCTGTTCAAATCTCTTGATAGATAGAGAGGAGACTATCTCTGTAATGTCCACCAGCCTCCAGCCCTCTGAAGGGCAATTAGGGCTGGCAAGTAAATGCTAACCCAGCCAGTGATGCCTACCCCCACCCCAAATATGAATGTTTAGAAACGCCCTTGTATTACCTCCAATTCCAACCTCCTGAGCATTCTCGATTTTAACTGTCCCACATTTAGTCCCCTTAACCTTTAGCTGCCAAGGCCACAAACTGTGAAATTTCCTCACTAATCCTCCCCCTCCCTCACCCTCAGTTTTGCACTTAATAATGCTCCTTGAAAACGACACATTTGCCCATTAAACATTTTGTCACCTCCCTAATATCTCGTTATGTGACTGGGGTCAAAAGTTGCATTATAACACTCCTGAGGAACAGCTTGGAAGTTTCCATTATTTGAAAGGCTCTATATGGATATAAATTAATTGTCGTTGATTTGGGCACGTATCACAGTCCCTTTATCATCACTTGGTGAATAACTCCCTACCCAACATCATTGTAGGAACTACTACAGGAAGGTAATTGCCAGCATCAAATGGTCAGGGCAATGTTCAGCTGTAAACACCTCATTTAGAGAGTTAATGGCAGTAACAATAAAATACCTACTCAGAAATGATAAGAACTTCTGATGCTGGAGTCAGTGATAGCACAGTGTGGAGCTGGAGGAACACAGCAGGCCAGGCAGCATCAGAGGAGCAGGAAAGCTGACGTTTCGAGTTGGGACCCTTCTTCATAATTTCTGAATAAAAAACTGTGTTGGTTACACCCATTATTGGAGGCAGAGGAGGTTAGTGAATGGCAGAGAGTTAATCAGGGAGAGCAGAGGTGACAGAACAATGGATGGTCACTGATTCAGGACTTTTATATAGTAACTTTTGACACCAGTCACATAATGAGATATTAGGTGGGTAACGAAATGGGTTGCACCAATACCAGAGTCAGACAATTGAGAACAGCACGTGAAGCAAAATGTGTACATTACTGGTTAAAGATACTGAAATAATTTCATTGTCTTCAACTTTAAAATCAAATGCTGGAGTCTGTAGCTCAAAAGATATCAGAAGCACTGGGGTCAGAGGAAACTCACAGTTCAGGAAATGCCCAGGAATCAGGGTGATGTCATTGAGCAATTGCCCTTGTGTGATAACATCACCCACTTGAACACAGAGCATTCGGGTCTGCACAAACAGGTGATGTGCACATAGTATGTGAGGGTCTGTGGAGAGATTGAAAGGAGATCAATCAGAATGATTCAAGAACTGAGGGATATTAGTTGTAAGGTCATGTTGGAGAAACTGAAGTTGTTCTGCACAAAGCAAAGGAGACTGGGGTGATCTTTGACAAAGGTGTCTAGGTTTATGATAGATTTAGATCAAGTAGGTAAAGAGCAGTTGTTCCTCTTCACTGATAGTAAAATTATTAGAATCACAGATTTAAGATATTGGGCAATAGTCACTGGGAGATGTAAGGAAGGAACATTATGTTACTTTTATTTGACTCAATACTTACATTCAAAGACCAATAATATCCAGTGCTGAATGAACAAAGAGTCAAGTGGCATGCTTATATCTTGCTGTATCATTTGGTTTTGAGTTTCTGATTTGCAAATCCTTTTCTAGCACTCTGAAATTCATTTCCTTCGTCTGCTCATACACTTTACTACAAAACAAAAACCTTTCTCCTTATTGAAACATACAGGATTTTTTTGGAGAATTAACGGGTTGGATGCAGAAAGGTTGGTTCCCTTCTAGGACAGTCTAGGACCAGAATACCTCGTATCAGAATGGGGCTACATATTTAAGACAAAGATGAGGAAGAAATTATTCTTTCAGACAGTTGTGAATTGGTGAAATTCTTTACAGCAGAGGTTTGTTGTGGTTGGGCCAATAAGTATATTTAAGGCTGAGATCGACAGATCTTTAGCCAGTAAAGGTATCAACGGCTATGAGGAAAGGCAACAAAGTGCAGATCAGACAAGAGTTTATTGAATGGCAGAGCAGAGTTGATGGTCTGAATGGTCTCTTTTTGTTTGTAAAACCAATGGTCTTGATATGAGGTTGCAAAACTCTCCGCAGTAAAATGTGCGAAATGAACAATGCACGGAACCCTTCAGAAAGCTGAACCGAGGTGAGATGTGCAAAGGGAAACACAGAAATGAGAGTCAATGTGGGTGATTGATCTGGAGTGATCTGTATACCTGGGTAAACAGGAAAACTGGTCTTCAGCACTCACATTGAGCTTGGCTCAAAGTTTTGTCAAAGATCTGTAGCTTGGGTTGTGGGTGAGGTTGTTGACTTGCTCGCCAAGCTGGCTTGTTCTTGTTCAGATGTTTCATCACCATGCTAGGTGACATCATCAGTGGAACCTCCGTTGAAGCAGTGTTTTTCTCCTCCACTTGGAATTTATACTGTTTGTTCTGTTATAGTGAGTAGTGTCATTTCCAGTTTTGATTTGTATGGGTTTGTATATGGGGTCCAATTCTATGTGTTTGTTGATTGTATTACGAGTGGACAACGATGCCTCTCGGAAGTCTGCGCATGTCTATGTTTGACTCGGGCTAATAAGGTTTCCTTGTCCTAGTTGAACTGATGGCCTTTAATGTCTGAATGTACAGTTATTAAGGAGAGTTTGTTGTGCCATTTTGCTGCTAGTTAATGTTCATGTATTCTGATGGCTAGTTTCTTTCCTGTCTGTCCAATGTAATGTCTGTGGCAGCCTTTGCATGGTATTTTGTAAACCACATTGATTCTACATGTTGTGGGATTGGGGTCTTTAATCCTCGTAAGTGTTTGTCGTAGATCGGCTGTGGGCTTGCGGGCCACCATGATTCCTAGTGGTCTGAGGAGTCTTGCTGTCAGTTCCAATATGTTCTCGATGTATGGCAGTGTATTAGGGCATACTGTATCCTTCTGTTGTTGTCTGTTTAACATCGGTTACCTCACCAGTTCCCTCACACAACGAAGTAACCACTGCTGCAGAAGACCATGTAATCCCAGTTCCCAGGCCCGGAACCAGAGAAACTCAGTGGCTCAGCTGCGAAGATACAACTGGAAATGGGGATGGCAATGAGCACGTGGAGCTACTTTGTGGTTCTAGTGATGCAATCGGTGAGCGCACGGTCCTTCTATGATGGCATAGAGGCACGTGAAATGCTGAGGCTGTGAGCTCCAACCTCACCTGGAGCAACTTTTATTGACATGGAACAGGGATTATTGGGACATCAGTCTGTGGGGAAATATCACAGAGCAATGCGAGATAACAAGCATGGGGCTGGATGAACACAGCAGGTCAAGCAGCATCATAGGAGCAGGAAAACTTGACGTTTCGGGCCTAAACCCTTCATCAGAAATGGGGGAGGGGAAGAGGGTTCTGAAATAAATAGGGAGAGAGGGGGAGGCGGATAGAGGATGGATAAAGGAGAGGATAGGTGGAGAGGAGGCAGACAAGTCGAAGAGGCGGGGATGGAGGATGCTGCTTGACCTGCTGTGTTCATCCAGCCCCATGCTTGTTATCTCGGATTCTCCAGCATCTGCAGTACTTTTTATCTCATCACAGAGCAATGTTGGTCAAAACAGAATTTGTCAAAAGACAAGCTTCTTTTGTTGGATCATGACCTGCCCCGGGGAAATGAATCAATTATCAACCATATTAGAGATTGCTCCCCCAGCCCCCTACCGACTCCCTATGCCTGTTAAAATCACTCTTTGTATGTTTATATTTGTGTCTTTTAAAACAGGATTCTTATTTCATATCCACAACCTTTTCATCAGAACCAGGTGAAATTTCACGAGTTTGACGTCATAGGGAGAAGTGAAAAAATCTACAAGTTGTGGGGTGTGATTTTGGAAGGCAGAAGGGTGTGAAAATGATGATAAAGAGAGAATGAGGAATTATAACATTTAGTGATTTTGAATGTCATTGTACACAATCTAGGGAATGTTACAACCCACAGACAAGCAACAATGAGGAATGTAACAAAAACAGAGATTGCTGATTAAACTCAGTAGGTCTGACAGGATCTGTGGAGGGAAAGCGGGGTTACCGTTCCCTCCTTGTGAACAGTGATCCTTGTTCAGAGATCTTCAGAATGAGTAATGTAACTGTTGATTCAGCATTTAGTGAAAGTTCAGGTCTGTCCATCTGAGTGAGTTGCTGGTCTGCTCGGCCCCTTCGATATTGTGTGTATGTTAATGGTACATTGCTGTTTGTGTGTGTGTGTGTTTCGGTCTGTCACATTCTGGGTGATGTGACACAATGGAATTGTATAGCCAGGAGGGCCTGTCAATAAGTGTGTTCTGATTCAAAAGCAATAAATAACAAGTAGCAGTGTATATCGATCGTACGCTACCTGGCAGGAAATGGCAGAGTGATGTAGTGGGAGCGTGCTGGGCCCAGCACCCAGCGGTTGCTGGATTGAAACCATCCTCTGCTATTTACACCAACAAGCTGATCGTTGTTACCTGAGTAGTAGCAGCTAAGCTAATTTTACTCACATTGTCGCTGCATCAGCTTCTTGCTCCCAGAAAACATTTCAATCTGCATTAAACCACATTTATCCCGACATGGACACAAACTGTTCATGTTGCAAACACGCACCAGCTGATACTTTTCCCTTTCATTCAATCACTTTGTCACCAGGAATTAACAGTCCGAACGGCCGTCTCCTATTCTCTGTCACTCTGGGATGAGTAGAACAGTGAAAGTTATTCTCTACAATAAGGCAATGCAACAGGGAGACGGCAGTGTAGTGGTGATATATCTCCTAGTAATCCCTGGAGCATGAGACACGGCAGCTGCTGGAGTTTAAATTCGATGAATAAAATCCGGAAAACAAACCTAATTTCAGAAACAGAGACCATGATTTTAATTTCCTGAAATCTGATTCATTAATGTCGTTTCGGGAGGGAAGTCCTCACCCAGTTTGGCATACAAGTGACTCCAGACCCACAAAAAATGTGTTTGACCCCTAATTGTCCTCTGCCATCAGTTCAAGGTGAATTTGGAATAGGCATCAAATGCTGTCCTGACCAGTGATACCCACATCCTGTGGAAGAATAAAAGCACATTCACAACAGGTAAAATTGGGCCTTCTATCTGCATGGACTTGAATTCACCTGATCGCCCAATCTGGATAGAGACAAGGACACCCACACCACAGAGAAACCAGGCCTCCTGCAATCACAAGCACCTTCCTCTGCATTTAGTATTATCCAGCCAAGACGAAGTAGGATAAAGAGAAAAGGAGCGTTTACAAGGGGCGTATAAAAGGAAAGGAATGAAACATTGAAACACAGAACAAGTACGAATAAGCTTGGACAAGAAGGTCAGCTCAGGGCCAAGAGTCAAATACAACATCTTAGGACATAGTCATTGTGGCTCAGGTAGCTTAACTGCATATCCATAACAGTAAACAGTCAGCAGTTACTTCGGGTTCAGAGACCATCTGTATAGCTTAAGATAGTCATGTAAGTATTACTCATAAGGGAAGGCTTGCGTGCTGTGAGCTAATGGTGGGGATAGAGCATCTCGGAAGATAATGTGGAAGTGGAAATTCTGTTGAAATTAGAGGACCCAGAACTTTGTAAGAAACTCCACAGCATCCTGTTTTTGAGGTTAATGATTGACATATAATTTATTTTATATCAATGTTACATGTAACCATTCTGATGTGTAAATGTCTTAATATGCTGTTTTGAGCTGTAAATGGTCGAGTGCCTCGAGATAGACTTAGAGACTGCTTCTGCATGTATGTGGCCAAAGTTTGAATGAATTCAAATTGTTTTGATTTACTCAAGTCTGAAGACGCAATCTTTTCAAAAACTAGCTATCAAAGGGAGATTAATATTCTCTGATTCCCATTGACTTTAGCTTTGCTATGATCCCATGATACAATGCTCTGTCAAATGGAGCCTTAAGATAGTGGATTCATTTCTCACATTTGGAATTTAGCCGTTTGGTCCATGCTTGCATCAAAAATGTAAGGAGATCAGGAGATGAGAGGCCTTGTTTGGCTCAAGCTGAGATCCATGACCATGATATTACACAGCAAGCGCTGCTTGATTTCATTGATGTCACCCTGTTTTGACTGCGTTTACGTATCGACAGGCCAGACGATTGACTGAAGGCTTGTCCACACAGACCATGGGTATGCTTTCTCTTCACTGTAAACGATGCTTTTTCCTTCCATGTTCCAAGCACCTGAGAATTGAGCATTCCAGGCAGTTTTTGATCCAATGTTTAACTTGAGCTGCCTGTGTGTAAACTCTCCGTTTCCAATTCCCTGGAAAATAAATTTAAAACAGTCAAAAGTGGAATGAAAGCTTTGATTGTCATAAAAAAAACCCACCTGGATCATTAATGTCCTTGAAAGGACAGAAGATGAAAAATACAGGACAAATCAGGCTGCGGGAACTGGCTGTAGCGCCAGTCATTATTTCTGCTGAGTCAGCAGAATGGGAGGTTTGAGTGATACCACAACAATGCTGTGTGAGTAACAAACTATCTGACTGTACAACTATCTGACGATAACCTGTGTCATTCTGTAATTAAAAAATGTAAGTGAGCTAAGCTTGCTGAAAAATCATTATTGTAAGCACGTGGGAATTCATGGACCACCTTCAGATTCATGAAGTCTCCCTTTGTGCTTATGAGACTTGCATCTGGAGTACTGTGTTCAGTTCTGGTCACTGCACTTATAGAATGTTGTTAATACATTGGAAGCATTTCAAAGAAGATTTAATGGACTAATACCGGGAATGAGTGGATTGTCCGAGAGGAAAATCTTTACAGGCTAGGCCGGTATCCTCTGGAGTTCAGACAAGAAAGCAGAGACTAAATTGAAACATAAAAGATACTGAGGGGACCTGACCAGGTGGATGTCGAAAACATGGCCCGTCTTGTGGGAGAATCTAGAACTGAGGGTCATTGTTTAAAGGGGTGAAAAAAGGGTGAACCCTTTTGAAATAGTGAGGAACTTTTCTCTCAAAGGGTTGAGAATCTTTCTAATTCCCTTCGGCAAAGACAGTGGATGCAGAGTCTTTAATTTTTTTTAAAGTCAGAGGCAGACAGATTCTTGATGATCAAGACGATGAAAGATGGTTAGGGATATGCAGGCACATAGATCTGAGTTTGAAATCAGATCAACCGTGATCTATTGAATCGCACAGCAGGCTCGAAGGACCGAGTGACCTATTCTTGTTCCTCATGCCGAATAAGCCAGAAAACAAAGAAACTTGTCTGGTTACTGGGCATGAGGAGGGTGTTTGAGCTCCCACTTCACCTACCCAGTGGATTAGTTCCCCTCTATCCCCTGACCAGCTTCAATTAACATCTGGAAAAGTTTAATCAAATCAGTCCTCATCCTTCTAAATTCCAGGGAATATACCATTCCTGATGAGATGATGCATTTTGATAGAAGGACAAGAGAGCATTCGAAATAGGAGCGAGTGTAGTCCATTCTGTCCCTCAAGCCTCAAAAAGGCTTCAATTCCAGATTCCCACTTGGCCTCGTAATGCTTTGCTTTAATTCCTGTGGGCTTTGCTGAGCTTAGTTGCCATTGAGAAGGTGGTAGAGATCTGCCTTTGTGTACCACTGCAGTCCATGAGCTGGAGGTGCACCCACAATGCTGGTAGGAAGGGAATTCAGGATTTTCACCCATCAATACTGAAGGAATAGCAATATATTTCCAAGTCAGGATGGTGAATGGCGTGGAGGGACTTCATGCCTAACAGAGTCTTAGAGATCTACAGCACAGAAAAAGGCTCTGCTGACTCTGTCTGATCTTATCACTATATCCCAAGTACTGTTATCCCACCTTTCAGAATGGACCCTAATATTTTTTTCCCTGTTTTCTCTCGGACTCCCATCTTAAATACTGGGGTTATGTTAGCTACCCTACAATCCATAGGAACTCTTTGAGAGTCTATAGAATTTTGGAGGATAACGCATCTACTATTTCTAGGGTCCCTTCCTAAGGTACTCTGAGACGCAGGTTATCAGTATCTGGGGATTTATCTGCCTGTTATCCTGTTAGTTTTCCCAATGTAATTTTCCTACTAATGCTAATTTCTTTCAATCCCACCTTTCCATTAGACACGGTGATCCCCTTAATCTTGGGACATTATTTATGTATTCTTTTTTGAAAATCTCAGACATATTTAGTTGGTCTGCCATCACTTTGCACCCCATTATAAGTTCCCTGCTTCTGATTGGAAGGAGACCCTATATTCTTCTTGACTAATCTTTTACTATCAACTTTCAATTAAGAGTTTAATGATAATCATGAAACCGTTGTTGATCATCAGGAAAAACCCATCTGTCTCACTAATATCCTTCCGGGAAAGAAACTGTCATCCTTACCTGGTCTGGCCTCTGTGTGACTCCAGCCCCACAGCATTGCAGTTGACTCTTGACAGCGTCTGGGCAATCATGAACAGGCAATAAATTCTGGCTGAGCCAGTGATCCCCACATCCTGTGGATGAATGAATGAATGAAAAGAAAATGCTATTGATTCGTATGGTCCCTGCAAGCATACTCTTATACTCTATTTTCTCTCTCTTACTAAATCCCTTTGACTTCCTTTGCTGAAATCTAAACTGTTCCCAATCCTCAGTTCTGTTGTTTTACTTAGCTAATTTAATGCTGCTTCCTTAAATTTAATAACCATTCATTTCACTTTCTCTGCCATAGTTTGACCATGTTTCCCATTTTGTTCTTATGCCAGAGTGGGTTGAATATCTTGTCCATGCCCTCTTTCGATTTTTGCCATTACTCATCTTCCATCATCCATTTAAATACTGATCCTCAATTTATCACAACTAGCTCATGCCTCATACCATTCTAACTTCTTTCATTTACTTACAGGACCCTAGTCTAAGAAACAACAATATCACTCTCCGTCTTAATGAAGTATTCTATCCTATTGTGATAACTCTTCCTTCAGGGCCCAGGCTCAAATTGATTGCCAATTATTCCTTTCTCATTACCCAATACCCATCTGCTTCTTCAACATACTGATTCATAAAGTTGTACCATATAGACGCCAAGAATTCCTCCCCTATTGTATTGCGACTGATGTGATTTGCAAAATGTATATGTAGGCTGAAGTCAACCATAACTTTATGTCTTGTATCTCTAAATCCATGTGTCAAATGCCTTCCCAAATATTACTGCAGCTTGCGGTCTATATACAACACTAATATCATTTTCTGTCCATTGGTGTTTCTATCCTCAATCCATACAGATTCTACTTCACCACACCCTATATCCTGGCTCACATCATATTAATTTGCTGTTTTAATCAGCAGTTCTTGACCAATCCTTTTCGTTTTTGCCTGCCCAACCTATCCTCCTCAGGCAATCCACTTATTCCATGTTTCAGCCTAGTAAAACTCCTCTGAAACACTTCAGATAGACATACATAAGACCAAAACCTGTACACTGTGTTCGAGATTTGGTCTCGCGGCTTCCTTGTACAAATGAAGCAGAACGTCCTTTCATTGATGATTATTTGCTGTCATAATAAAGGGATAATAAGGGTAAGTGGCTTTCTGGATTACAGAGCGAGCTTGATCAATTGGGTCAATGGGCTGAGAAATGGCAGACTGAATCTTATTTGGTTAAACGTTTGCTTTACCAAAATGCAATACTTCACAAGGGCAGGACTTACACAATTAATGGGAGGGTTCGGGATAGTGCTGTAGAACAGAGAGACCGAGGGTTTCAGTTACATTATTGTATGGAACTTGCTTCACAGACAGACAGGGTGGTTAAGAAAGCATTTAGCACATTTGTCTTCATTGCTCAGGCCTTTGAGTGCAGGAGTTGGGATGTTATGTTGGTGTGTCCCCTTCTGGAGAACTGTGCGCCGTCTGATCGTCCTGTTATAGGAATGATATTATTAAACTGGAGCGGGTTCAGAAAAAAATTACCAGGATATTGCCAGGAATGGAGGGTTTGGGTTATAAAATGAGCTGGATAGGCTGGGACTTCTTTCACTGGAAGGTAATAGGTTGAGGGATGACCTTATATAGGTTTAAAAAATTATGAGAGACACAGATAAGGAATATCAAATGTCTTTTCCCTCAGGTGGGGGAAATTCAAAACCGGGGGCATATTTTTAAGATAAGAGGAGAAAGATTTAAAAAGGAATGAGGGACAACTTTTTGTTTTACATAGAGTGTGCTCAGTGTGTGGAATGAACTGCCAGAGGAAGTAATGGATGCGGGTACAGTTACAATGTTTAAGACATATTCAGATAATAAGTACACGAATTTGAAAGGTTTGGAGCGATATGGGCCAAACTCAGGAAGATGGGGCTAGTTTAGTTTGGGAACATGGTCAGCATGGACTAGTTGTACTGATGGGTCTGTTTCCATGCTGTATGACCCTCTGATAACATGCTATATCTGCCTACTAACTTTGAAACTCATACTTTATAAACTCTAAATCTTTCTGTACTTCAGAATTCTGCAGTCATTCACTATTTAAAGAATAGTTTGCTCCTATTTATTCTTTTTGCCAAAGTGAATGATTTCACATTTCCCCCACATCATACACCAGCTGCAAGATATTTTGCCTGTAATAATGCTCTGGATTTCAGAAGCTGTAGGAAGGATAGAAAGAGAGGCAATGGAGGTGAGGGAGCTACTTTTTTTTATTAAGGAAAACATTGCTGCGAAAACTAGAAGAGATGTTTCTGAAAAATTATCTCGTGAAAGCATATGTTGAAATCAAAAATAAGAAAGGAACAATCATCTAATGGGATTGTACTGTAGGCCACCTAATAGTCAGAGGGAAATTGAGCAACAAATATGTAGAGATCTCAGGTACATTTAAGAATAATAAGGTTATAATAGTCAGTGATTTTCATTTTCTAAACATTGACTGGGACTGCCATCGTGTTAAAGTTTTGGTTGGTGAGTAATTTGTTCAATGTGTTCAAGAAAACTTTCTTTGTTAATAAGTCAATGTTCCTACCAAAGAAAGAGGAAAAAAAAACTTGAGCTTCTCTTCGATAATAAGGCAGAGGAAGTGACTGTACATGAACACTTTCTCTATGTTAGAATCCTGACAGGCCCCTCAGCCCAACAAGCTCACACTGACCATCAGAATGAGGGGATATGAAAGTGCCTTGATAGATAAGGATAATCCAAAGAGATTCTACAAGTGTATTAAGAGCAAGAGAGCAACTAGAGAGCGAGCAGGGCCCAGTAAAGATGAAAGCGGTCATCTTTGTGTTGAACCTCAGGAAATGAGAGAGATATTAAAGGAATATTATTTTGCATCAGTTTTTACTGTGGGGAAAGAAACGGAGGCTAGAGAGCTCACAGAAAGAAATATTGTGTGTTGAAAACAGTTCACATGGATGTCTTCAAAAATATAAAGATAGATATCCTGAGATGGGGGAGATTTTTAATGAATATTTCTCCTCAGTGTTTATTAAGGAGAGAATTGTGAATACTAAGGAAATGATGGAAAAAAAGTTGTGGTGTTTTGGACTGCATACATGTTACCAGAGAGGAGGTGTTTGCAGCATTCAAGTGCACTAAAGTGGTTAAATCCCCTGGGCCGGAACAAGTCCATCCTCTGACATTGCGGCAGACTACAGAAGAAACTGCCCTTGGAGAGATTTTTGCTTCATCTTTAGCCACTGGGGAAATTCTGGAATACTGGAGGGTGGCTACTGTTGTCGCATTGTTTAAGAAAGGTAGCAAAGACAAGCCAGGGAACTACAGGCCGATGAACCTGACAGCTGTGGGAGACAAGTTACTAGTGAGGATACCGAGGGACAAGATCAACCAACATTTGGATAGTTAAGGTCTGATTAACGATCGTCAGTATGGACTTGTGCACGGGAAGTCATGCCTGACAAATCGTTCAGAATTTTTCTAAGAGGTAACCAAGAGCATAAATGAGAGTGGGGCAGTGGATGTTGTCTATACGTACTTTAGTAAACCTTTGACAAGGACCCTCACGTCAGGCTAGCCATGAAGGTAAAGTCGCATGAGATCCAGGGACAGCTAGCTAATTTGATTCAAAATTGGCACAATTGTAGGAAGCAGTGGGTGATGGTTGAAGGCTGTTTCTCGGGGTGGATGCCTGTGATTAGTGGTATGCCACAGGGGTCGGTGCTAGGACCTTTGTTATTTACATAAATGTTATTTACATAAGTGATCTGCATGTGAACGTACAAGGCATGATTAGTAAGCTTGCAGATGACACAAAATTAGAAGGTATTGTTGATAGCAAGGAAGGATATCAAAAATTACAGAGGCAAGGAATGATTATGAATAATCGGCATGGCTGTATGCGAGGGAAATCATGTCTCACAAATTTGGTTGAGATTTCTGATGAAGTGACTAAGATGATTGATGAGGGCAGAGCAGTAAACATTGTTTACATGGACTTTAGTAAAGCCCTTGACAAGGTTTCATTTGATGGACTAATTAGTAAAGCTAGCTTACATGGAATCCAGGGTGAGTTGCCAACTGGATACAAAATTTGCTTAACGTCAGCAGACAGGCTGTGGAAGTGGACTGTTGTTTTACGGACTGAAGGCCTGGTGTTCAGCCGTGACCAGTGGTGTTCTGCAGGGATTGGTGTTGGGTCCACTTTTGTTTGATATTTATATAAAATGATTTAGATGAGAATACAGAAGACACGGTTAGTAACTTCGCCGATGACACCAAAATTAATGCTATTGTAGACAGTGAAGAAAGTTATCTAAGATTTCAAAGAGATCTTGATCAATTAGGTCAATGGCTGAGGAGTGGAAAATGGAGTTTAATTTGAATAAATGTGAGGTACTGCATTGTGGTAAAACAAACAAAGGAGGTAGGACTACACAATTAAATGTAAGGCCTTGGGTATTGTAGAACAGAGAGACTTCAGGTTTCAGTGACCTAATTCTTTGGAATTTCCGTCACATATAGACAGGGTGGTTGAGCAGGTATTTAGTATGCTTATCTTCATTGCTCAGATCGCAGTGTACAGAAGTTGGGACGTCATGTTGAGGTTGTACAGGACGTTGGTGAGGCCACTTCTGGAGAGAGTTCAGATGAGATTTACCAGGATGTTGCTGAGAATGGAGGGATTGAGTCATAAGGAGAGGCTGGGGCTCCTTTCACAGGAGTGTAGCACACTGAGGTTGACCTTATAAAGGTTTGACAAATCCTGAGAGGTATAGGTAAGTTGAATGGCAGGTGTCCTTTCTCTGGGGTGGGGATTTCAATACCAAGGAGCATATTTTTAATTAACTGGAATTAGCTTTATTGTCACATGAGTACAGTGAAATGTTTACAAGAAGCCACTTATGGCACCATCCTCGATACAAAGTAACCTAGGTACAGCACTACCGAGGGCTCTAACATTAATTGTTTAAGTCCTGCCCTTGAGGAGTATAGATAAGGTGAATCGCAGATGTCTTTATCCTAGAATGGGGGATTTCAAGATTAGGATCATATTTTTAAGGTGAGAGGTGAAAGATTGAAAAAAGGCATGAGGGACAACCATCTTTTTTTCCCCCCCAGAGAGTGGTTCGTGTGTGGAATGAAGTGATGGATACAGGTAGAGTTTACAATGTTTAAAAGCTGTTTAGATAATACATAAATAAGAAATGTTCGGAGAGACATGGGCCATGTGCAGACAAATGGGGCGACATTAGTTTTGGAACATGGTCAGCAAGGACGACATGGACCGATGGTCTGCTTCCGCGCTTTCAGACTCTATGTGATTGAAACTTACAGAATATTGAGAGGCCTGGACATGGAGAAGGTAGTAGGAAATTACCTAGTAGTAATTAGTAGGAAATTACTAATTTAGTAATTAGTAGGAAAGAGTAGAACCTGAGGACACAGCCTCAGAGTGAAGGGATGACCCTTTAGAACTGAGATGAGGAAGAATTTCTTCAGCCGGAGGTGGTGATTCTGTGGAACTCACTGTCATAGAGGGTTGTAGAGGCCAAGTCATTGAGTGTATTTATGACAGAGATAGATCCTTGAAATTAATTATTTCAGATAACAAGGTGTGGGGCTGGATGAACACAGCAGGCCAAGCAGCATCATAGGAGCAGGAAAGCTTGACGTTTCGGGCTCGACCCTTCATCAGAAATGGGGGAGGGGAAGAGGGTTCTGGAATAAATAGGGAGAGAGGGGGAGGCGGATAGAGGATGGATAGAGGAGAGGATAGGTGGAGAAGAGGCACACAAGTCAAAGAGGCGGGGATGGAGCCAGTAAAGGTGAGTGTAGGTGGGGAGGTAATGAGGAGATAGGTCAGTCCAGGGAGGACGGACAGGTCAAGTGGCCGGGATGAGGTTAGTAGATAGGAGATTGGGGTGGGGCTTGAGGTGGGAGGAGGGGATAGGTGAGAGGAAGAACAGGTTAGGGAGGCGGGGACGAGCTGGGCTGGTTTTGGGATGCGGTTGGGGGAGGGGAGATTTTGAAGCTAGTGAAATCCATATTGATACCACTGGGCTGCAGGGTTCCCAGGCTGAATATGATTTGCTGTTCCTGCAGCCTTCGGGTGGCATCACTGTGGCATTGCAGGAGGCCCAGGATGGACATGTCGTCTGAGGAATGGGAGGGGGATTTGAGATGGTTCGCGACTGGGAGGTGCAGTTGTTTGTTGCGAACTGAGCGCAGGTGTTCTGCAAAGCGGTCCCCAAGCCTCCGCTTGGTTTCCCCGATGTAGAGGAAGCCACAACGGGTACAGCGGATGCAGCATACCACATTGGCAGATGTGCAGGTGAACATCTGCCTGATGTGGAAAGTCTTCTTGGGGCCTTAATTATTCCAGTTTGTTTATCATCTTGAACAATATATTCATTATTTTCTTTTTAAAATTGGAGGCTCCTTGATGCATATAAACTTGCAGGGTTTGGGGATTGAACAATGACTCACATTTGTTCTAAACAGAGCCATCATGACCTCAGAGGGCTGAATGATCTCCCTCTCTGTTCTGGCACCATGACTCTCGGATCCAAAGAGAACAGGATCAGCTGCTCCAATCTCTCCAACCAATTGAAGTCCTGAATTCCTGATGACATTCCTGGAATTCCAGTCTCAAAATTCTCTAGGAACTTAACATCTTTCTGCAAAGGCACAGCCCATATTTGGGCACCTTTCTACAGAAATAGAATTGTTGTATTTATTTGAAACCGAAGTTTGACTTCACTGGGAGCACTGTCAACATTTGTCATTGCCATTTGGACAAAGGAAACAGAGGCACTGGAAATGTGTCACTTAGATTCAAAAGACATTATCAGAACCGAAAACATGTAACACTCAGGCAAGTCTGGGGAGCTTTTCTCTCGAAAAGAGAAGAGTAAAGGATGATCTGATTGGATGCTTTTAAAATGATGAAGGGCTTTAAAAGTCCAAGAGTGATTTCATGAGAAACCTCTTTACCCTGCGACAGGTCAGAATGTGCAATTCTCTCCAAGAGCGTGAGATGGAGGTGAACAGAGGAATATATTTAAGAAGTTGCATGTATACGTGAGGGAGAAAGGAAAAGAAGGATCTGCTGATGGGGGAAATGAAAGAAGAGGATGTGGAGCATAAATACTGACGGAGACTAATTGAGTTGATTGGGCTAGAGACTCAATGGAACAAAGACAAACATATTTACTTCTGATCTAATTGGAGTGGTGAGGAAAACATTATTTCCTATCCAGGACAAAATAAATTTACTTCATCAGCTTTTGGGGATCATTTCCTTTGGAATGTGCAGTCCCAGGCTCAAAGAGCATCAGCCTCATTGGAAGCAAAGTTGAGAGAGCGGCCAGTCCAGCCGAAAGACACTCTCTGACCCTCCCACTTTACTCACTGTCAGAATGAACATGGTTCAGTCTTGGATGTGATTTTCCCTCATTTTCAAATCAATTCATGGGGTATAATATCACTGTCCAGGTCAGTATTTATTGCCCATCGCAGTTGTCCTCCCTGAGAAGATGGTGATTTTTGGGACTGCAGTCGTTGAGGTGTCGGGTCACCCACAATGTTGTTTGGGAGAAGTTCCATGATTTTGAATCATTGAGAGTAAAGGAACAGCCAATATGGAAGGTTATGATATTCCAGTCCCAGTTATTTCAGTGACTCCATTAGATCTTCATGCGATGGTCATTTTGAGATTTCTGTCTGCAAATCTTCCCTTTCTAACATCCTGTTAATGAGAATGGTGTGCAGTATGGAGAAGACCATGGAGGTGCTAATTGTCCCATGTAACTGCTTCACTTGTTTTTTCTAGACAGCAGATGCTGTATGTTTGAAATGTGCTGTCTAGCAGCACATAGAATGTGGATTAACAGCAGATCCAACTCTTATGATCATTTGTGAACTTTCTTATACTTCGACAGACTGGATGACTGAGTGAATCCTTTCCCACACTCAGAACATATGAATGGCTTCTCCCCAGTATGACCTCGCTGGTGTACGGATGGAGAGGGAACGAGGGAGGGATGGGGAGGGAGCGCGGGAGGTATCAAAAGAGGGAGGGAGGTAGGTACGGAGTGAGTGATGGGGAGGGAGGCAGCGAGGGTCGGGGAGGGAGCGAGGTACTGGAAGGTATCGAAGGAGGGAGCGAGGGACGGGGATGGAGGGAGGGAGCGGGCGAGGGACTAAGTGAGGGGCGGGGATGGATCGAGAGACAAGGTGGGAGTGAGGAATCGAGGGATGGGTAGGGTGTGAGGACAGGGATGGCGACAGGGAGGTTGGGAGCGAGGGACAGGGGCTGGGAGGGACAGGGAGCGGGGGACGGGGAGGGAGGGAGCAAGGGAGTGAAGTACAGGGTGGGAGTGAGGGAGCGAGGTGCAGGAAGTGGGGTGAGGGAGAAATGGACTGTGAGGGAGGGAGCAAGGGACAAGGAGGGTGGGAGCGAGGGTGCGAAGGAGGGACGGGGAGGGAGTGAGTGAGGAGGCGAGGGACAGGGAGGGAGCGAGGGCGGTGGAGGGAGGGACAGACGGAGCAGGAGGGGAGGGTGCAATGGAGGGACGGTGTTGAGAGAGGGAGGGAGGGAAGGCGAGTGTGTTGGGAGGAATGGGGAGGGTTGTTGATGGGGGAGAGAGTGAAGTGGTGGAGAGAGCGAGGAAGGGACGTGGAGGGACTGGGCGTGAGGGAGCAAGGGAACGAAGGAGCCAGGGACTGGGAGAGTGGGAGTGAGGTATGGGCAGGGAGGGAGAGAGGGATGGGTAGGGCGGGAACGATGGACAGGGAGTGAGCGAGAGAGGGAACAAGGGATGGAGCGAGGGACAGGGAGTGTGTGAGCAAAGGACATGGAGTGAGGTAGCGAAGGATGGTGAGCGGAAGGGAGCAAGGGAGGAGCGTGGGAGGGAGCGAGGGAGTGAGGTACGGGGTGGGTGGGAGTGAGGGATGGGGTGTGAGGAAGTGAGGGAATGAGGGACGGGGAGGGAGGGAGCGAGGGATGGGGGATGGATGGACCAAGGGAGGGATGGACTGGGATGGAGGGAGAAAGGGACAAGGAGGGAGGTAGCGAGCGTGTGAAGGAGGGACGGGAATGGAGCGAGGGCGGGGGAGGGAGGGAGCGAGTGTCAGGGTGGGAGGGAGCGAGGGAGCAAGGGAGCTCGGGACTGGGAGAGAGGGATCATGGGATCGGGAGGGAGGGAGCAAGGGACGGGGAGGGAGGGAGTGAGGGATTGGTAGTGAAGGACGGGGAAGGAGGTAGCAAGGGACGGTGAGAGGGAGGGAGTGAGGGAAGGGGAAGGAGGGAGAAAGGGAGGAGCGAGGGAGGGAGCGAGGATGGGGTGGGTGCGTGAGACAGAGGGGGTGTGAGGGAGCAAGGGAGCAATGGACTGGGCGGGAGGAAGGAAGGGACAAGGAGGGAGGGAGGGTACGAAGGAGGGACGGGATGGAAGCGGGGGAGGGAGCGAAAGAGGGAGCTAGGGAAGGAGGGAGTGACGGATGGGGAGGGAGGGAGCGAGTGTCGGGGAGGTAGGGAGTGCGGGACTGCGAGGGAGCGAGGGACAGGACGGTAACAAAGGAGGGAATGAGGGACGGGGACAGAGGGAGGGAGGGAATGAGGGAGGCAGCAAGCGACAGGGAGGGAGCACGGTAGGGACAAGGAGGTAGCGAGGGACAGGGAGGGAGCAAGGAAGAAGCGAGGGATGGGGAGGGAGTGATGAGGGAGCAAGGGGGAGCGAGGGGCCGAGCGACGGGCCAAGCGAGGGACCAAGAGATGGACTGAGTGAGGGACGGGGTGGGAGCGAGGGATGGGGTGGGAACAAGGGACAGGGATGCTGACAGGTAGGGAGGAAGGGAGGGACAAGGAAGGAGCGAGGAAGGACGTGAAATAGGGAGCGAGGGAGAGAGGGACAGGGAATGAGAGGGGCAGGGAAGGACGGAGCGAGGGAGGGGGAGGGAGGGAGCGAGTCAGTGAGGGAGGGACAGGGAGGGAGCGAGGGAAGGAGCAAAAGAGGGAGCGAGGGAGGAAGGGAGCAAGGGTCGGGGAAGGAGGGAGTGAGGGACAGAGACAGAGGGAGTGAGAGAGGGAGAGAGAGATAGGGTCGGAGGGACTGAGGTGGGAGCGAGTGACAGGGAGGGAGCAAGGGAGGGATTGAGGAAGAAACGAGGGATGGGGTGAGACCGAGGGGGGAGCATGGGGGAAGCGATTAACTGAGTGAGGGAACAAGAGAGGGAGTGAGCGAGGGACAGGGAGAGAGCGAGGGATGGGATGGGAGCAAGTGAGCGAGAGACGGGGAGGGAGTGAGGGACAAGAAGTGAGGGAGTGATGGGGAGGGAGCGAGGGACAATGATGACGACAGGGAGGGAGTGAGCAAGGGACGGGGATGGAAGGAGCAAGGGAACGAAGGAGGGATGGGGAGGGAGTGAGGGAGGGAGCAAAGAGGGAGCGAAGAGGGAGCATGGGAGCGAGTGTGGGATGGGGAGGGTGGTAGCGAGGGACGGGGACAGAGGGAGTGAGAGAGAAGGAGGGTGGGATCGAGGGATGGGGAGGGAGGGAGCAAGGGAGCGAACTAGGGATGGGGAGGCAGCGAGAAAGGCCGCGAAATCGGGAGCGAGGGAGAGAGGGACTGGGAATGATTGAGGGGCAGGGAAGGAGGGAGCGAGGGACGGGGAGGGAGGGAGCAAGCGACAAAGACTGAGGGAGAAAGGGAGCGAAGGACGGACAGGGCGGGAGCGAGGGGGTGCTGGGAGGGAACGAGGGAAGGAGCGAAAGAGGCAGTGAGGGAGGAAGGGAGCAAGGTTCGGGGAAGGAGAGAACAAGGGACAGAGACGGAGGGAGCGAGGGAGGGAGCGAATGACAGGGAGGGAGTGAGCAAAGTGGGAGTGAGGGACAGGGAGTGAGGGAGGGATTGAGGAAGAAGCGAGGGACGGGGTGAGAATGAGGGGGGATCATGGGGGGAGCGAGGGACTGAGTGAGGGAACAAGTGAGGGACTGAGTGAGGGACAGGGAGGGAGCGAGGGATGGGATTGGAGCAAGGGAGCGAGA
>JAHRHZ010000134.1:2343301-2371010 GCA_024137785.1 Ginglymostoma cirratum
GGGGGCGAGAGAGGGAGGGACAGGGATGGGGAGGGAACAAGGGAGTGAGGGACGGTGTTAGTGAGGGAGGGAGCAACGGACGTGGAGTGAGCAAGGAGCAGGGAGGCAGGGAGCAAGGGAGTGAGGGACGGCGAGGGAGGGAGAGAGGCAGCTTGGGATGGGGAAGGAGGGAGCAAGGGAGGGAGCGAGGGAGGGAGGGACAGGAATTGAGGGACAGGAAGGGAGCTATGGACCAGAGCAAGGGACAGGGAGGAGCGAGGGAGATGGAGGGAGCGAGGGAGAGTCAGGAAGCGATGGAGAGGGAGGGTGTGAGGGAGAGGGAGGGAGTCAGGGACAGGGAAGGAGAAGGAGGGGGACAGGGAGGGAGAGGGAAGCATAGAGGGACAGGGAACAAGGGACAGGGACAGGGAGGGACAGCGAGTGAGAGACAGGGAGGGGGAGGGACAGGGAAAGGCATGGACAGGGGGGAACCAGAGACAGGGGCAGGGACAGGGAGCGAGGGACAGGGAGGGGGAGGGACAGGGAAAGGGATGGACAGGGAGGGAACCAGGGACAGGGACAGGGAGTGAGGGACAGGGACAGAGAGTGAGTGAGGTCCAGGGAGGGTGGGAAAAGCAGGGAGGGAGCGAGCAACAGGGAGGAAGGGTGGGAGAGAGAGAGAGCGACAGCGAGGGGGAGAGAGAGATAGAGAGCAACAGGATCAGGGTGTGGGGTACAGGGGGACAGGGACCAGGGAGCCAGATACAGGGCGGGAGGACAGGGGGACGGGGGACAGGGAGCCAGAGGATTACAGAGATATGTGAGGGACTCAAAGGGAGAGAGGAGGACAAGGAAGAGGGGACAGAGAGGGACAGAGAAAATGGGTCAGAGATAGAGAGGTAGAGACAAGGAAACAGAAGCAGAGTGAGAGGTGAGAGAGGTGGGAGGACAGAGACAAAGGGTACAGAAGCGGTGGGGAGAGATAGAGAGGGGGAGAGGGACGGAGAGAGGGAAAGTCTGTGATAGGGGATTAGTGAGATGTGGGGTCAGAGGGAAAAATACAGAGTGGGAGATGGGGTTCACACAGGCAGAGGGTGAGAGAAGGGGGCGCGGGCATTCGACGAGGAGGGAGAGAAAGACAGGATGCAGGGAGAGAGGAGGGAGTGGTTTGGAGAGGGTGGGTGGAAGGAGAGAAGGAAGGGAATGGAGAGAGGGATGGGGAGCGGGGGAAACGGAGACATGTGGGTCAGAGAGGGAGAGAGCGAGCGAGGAGGGATAGGAGAGAGAGAGAGAGAGAGAGAAAGAGTCAGAGATATACTGGAGGTGAACGCAAGGACAGAGTGAATTAAACCCAACTCCTGAGCTCAGTCCCGAAATCCTCCCATTCCCTTGGGGCAAAGTCTGTCTCTCTCCAGCTTAGCTTCTTCAAAACAATCAACAATATAGTTTGCTGTGCTGCTTGGCACTTTTTAATGAACGTTAATTTCATATTGAAGTTATGGCTGCAGTCAGTGGAATGGTGCCTTTTCTCTTTGTCCTGTGAGTTGAGAGAAACATTGACATGTTTCCCTGTAACCCGCTGTGGGATGAGGTTGGACAAACCAGCACAATCCTCAGTCTGTTACCATAGCGACAGACTGGATCATTGCTGAAACATTGAACTGAAATGAGAAAATCCTGGATAGATTGATTAATGAGTGAGTTTGATTGATTGATGAATTTGGGTAAAGGGATATTTCAGCACATTCTTCAGCTGCTGCCTGAACTTAGTCTGGGTCACGGCATAAATCGCGGTGTTTGTGCAGCAACTGAGGAGCTGCAGCATGAAGCCTAATTCCATCACAAAGTAATCTAGGTACACAGAGTCATAACCAATCCACCACATCCGGTTCCACATAGAATACACCATTAACATTGACCATAACAGGATGAAATTGGCTGAGATCATAAACAATAAAATGATGGATTTTTTTCGATTTTGCATTTCTGTGTCACACTGACCGTCCCCATTGCTGTGAGCCCGAAGTCTCCTGCGGCCTCTGCTGGTCACTAAAATGTGTCTGACAGTGAAAACATTGAGCAGCAGAATCAGGAGAAATGGGAGAGCCGGGTTTAGAATGTTGTGGAGGAACTCGATTGTGACCCAGAGACGTGATGATTGAACAGCGGGTGTTCCATCACAAAACCAGGGGCGGTTCCCTAACCAATAGCGAGCTGTGAACATAAAATACCAGAAAATGTTCTTTAAACAGCTCAGCACTGCCACTGTCCCCAGAACCACAGCCGCTGTTTTCTCACTGCAATATTTACTTTTCAGCTTCTGGCAACAAATGGCCACAAATCGATCAAAGGTGAAAGTGACGGTGAACCAGACAGAACAGTCAGTGGCTGCATAAAGCAGGACTGCGTGGATATTACACACAGGGATGGACTTCAGGAAATAAAACTGTTCCTCATAAACAATGGGAATGTGTCTAAATATCAGGTCGAGGATAATGACCTGTAGATCCGCCAGTGCCATGGCCCCCAGGTAACGTCTGACACATGGAGACAATCCACAATCTTTATAAAGCAGGACGTAGATCGTCACTACGTTAACTGTGAGGAAGGAAAACAAACAAATTGTACATTAGCCTGCAGGAAAAGTTAACACTTTGATTGAGGACCCAGTGACATTTTCAAATGTATCACTGATTTATTGAAAAACAAATGAAGCTGCAATAACAAATAGTAATGTCTCAATTTTTTTGATAAGAACGTAACGTAAAATGCAGGAAACTCTCCCTCCCCGAAGACACAAACGCGTATCCATAAGAACAGATGGTTTCTAGAACATTCCCATAAACTCGATCGCTCGAGAGCAGCCACAGGTCACTTATTTACAGTTCCTAATACAGAGGGTGAAGACATTGCCGTCCTGAAGGATTCTCTCCCAGTTCCTTGAAGACAAACGGTGGTTGGAAATTTCTGTCTTTTCGTCTAAATTGTGGTCAATTTTCGGTTGTGAAGAAACATGAACACAGGGAAAATGTATTCACCCCTTTAATTGCCTGAGGGCATTTTGAAACAGTGTCTCCTTCTCCCTGGAACGGCATCTTTTCCTCAGGATCTTGCCTTTTGTTCAATTAACTGACATCCAATTGTTCACAAATAATGTGGGTTACAGAATGTTCCGGGGAATGTCGGTTACAAAATGTTCCGGGGAATGTCGGTTATAGAATGTGATGGAGTCATAAAGATCCACATCACAAAGGCCCTTCTGTCCATCAGTTTTGGTGAGACCCACTCAGCCTCGCGGTGGAAATCTCTCCGCAAACTCAACTCAATTGGAAAACACAAATTAAAGGCATTGCCAGATCAGCTGATGTGGTAAGTTATCTCGCATCCTCAATCCACCTCACAGAACCAGCCCAGACAGCACAAACCCAGATGAAATATCTGTTCAGCATGGAGCACTGTGCAGACGCGACCAGTGTACTGCTCAATACAACCCGGCAATCTGTCCAGAGTGGGACACTGTGCAGGCCTCACCAGCCAACTAGATATCAGCCCAGCACGGGGAGTTGTGCAGACCACAGGAGTGCATTGATCTATAAACCAGGACCAGGTATCTCTCCAGCACTGAGGGCTGTGACGTGAACACCACTGAATTGATCTGTAAACCTGGAGCAGTTACCCTCCCAACGTGTAGATCTGTACAGACCATCCCAGTGCAGTGCTCGGTAACGCTGTGTTACGTCGCTGCCCAGAGTGGGGAAACTTGCAACCTATGCTGGAAGTGACAGGATGTGTGGCTCCCATCCATTTACAGCTCCATATCTCCAATGTGCCAAAACAAGGAGTGCCATGGGTGTGAAAATCACTGTCAGAGATAGATGGTCGGACATCAGTTTAAATGCGAACAAATGGGATGTGTTGGATATGTACACAGAGAGGGAGAGATTGAGAGACAGTGTCATGGAAGGATGTGTTGACATGTTTTAGAATGCTGACGTGTAGACATTTTGATATCATCTTGCATCATAGGTCAGTTTTTCAGGAATGATGCGTGAATAGGATATTGCTGTGACTTCAGATGATGGAGAGTTTTGAATGAGCATTTATTCTGCATTTGTGACTGAGAGTGAGGGGAGCACAATCTTTGACTCATTGGACTGAATATAACAATAATTTGTCTCAGTGTCATTTTAATTGAGTGTGACAGAGGGATAGTCTGCAGGAGGCCGAGTTAGCTTTCTGATTGCTATCTTATCATACTCCCCTCATTACCTACCCCAGCACATGCTATTCCTCTCATTCAATGCCAGCCTGATTCTCCCACCCATCATGGCTGATAGTAGTTCCCATTGCCTGGATGGCCCGCGTATTCCATGATCCCTGGCGCAGCTGCCATCTTTAAAAGGCCAAAGGGCACACGGTTGACCTTTCTCAGTTCGGAGCCGCCCCTGCACGGTTTACCCCGAACCTGGCAGATAACGGGCAATTGGAACAAGACTTGTCAAAACGGGCACAGAGGTCCTGGTGGATGGGCTAGTACGGAGAAGGACTATTCTCTTCCCAGAGGAGTCCACACCACCAGACCCATTGAGCATGGTCTGAGCTCACCATCCAGTTCAGTGCAGTATCTGCATTCAGATGAAATGTACAGCAATACAGGACAAGTATCAGTAACCTTCCCCGTTCTGCCAGGATAAGCGTCACCGTGTTCTCTCTGCTCCCTTTCTCTCTCCCTGTCTCCCTTTCTCTCACGCCTCCGCTATTCCCCTACACTGAAAACACTGCATGGATTCAACACTGTTGACTGGCTCACTCCAGCCACCTCACCATTCCCCCGCCCCCACCCTATACAATCACGAACAGCAGGACCATCTACTTACACCCTCACTTCCTCCCTACCTTTCTCTCATTCCAGGAGAAACAGACTGGAATAGGACAGAAACTGCCAGGCTGGGTGTTGAAGTGCCCGACCTCAGTTCCCTCGCTCCCCTCCCACGGCCATGCGAAGAAGAGCCTGGTACGAGCTGGAGAGAACAGTGCGAACCGTGTGGAGATTCTGAAAGATCCACATCCCACCAACCGAGTTAGGAGCAAAGTTAAGTGAAGGGTAATTCTCACTTTAAACCTACTGTAAGTTCCATTTCCACCTGGCACAACTTAGAAGCTGTGGCCATAATGCCATCTTCCTTTTATATCGAGCTGGTACAAAAGGAATCCCCACGGTCTCAGTGGGCAGGAGAGTGGGCTCACAACACATCGTCTCCACCAGCTCCCAGGAAGGGAGCACAGAGTTCCTCTCCAACGCCTCCTCCTATAAATAGCTCAGATACTGAAGCTAATCTACGATAGTTACTGCTCTCCGCACTTGTCCCGACATCTTCAATAATCAAGCATTGAAACTGTCACAGAGTCACAGTCCCCATGGAACAACTGAAATACTGTCACGCTCACTACAGTGAGTAAATACTGATATATTCTCACAGAGTGAGTCAAATAATGAAATGCTGTCAAAGGAACAACAGAAATCCTGACACACACCAGAAGAAGGGAGTGGAATATTGTCAAACCAAAGAGCAAGAAAAATCCTGACATGCTCCCCTTATCTGTGTTCGTATGGGTACATTTATGCGTGTTTCTGTGTATCTCTGTGGTGTTTGAAGTGATGCAATGCCACCCTCTGCAGGTCTCCACACGCCACTGCACAGGCAGTGGCAGAGGATGAGAACCATCAGGGATTTATTCCGAGAGGGCAGGGGAGGGCAGCAGCTCACAACACCATCCAAACTGATTTCTTCTTCACGTACTTATCTAAACGTCTTTTCAAAGTTGTAACTCCATTCACTCCCACCACTTCTCTGGAAGTTCATTCCACACACAACGACTCTCTGTGGAAAATAATTAGCCCGCATGTCTTTTTGCAATCTTTACTTGTTTAAACTTAAAATACTCTCGTCGTCTTGAAATCGTTCACCCAAGGGAAATACATCTGTCATTCAACTTATCTGACCCCTCATGGTTTTGTAAATCTCTATAAAGTCACCCCTCAATCTCCAACTCTCCAGTGAAAAAGTCTGAGCCTATCCAGTGTCTCCTTATAACTCAAACTATCCATTCCCAGCAACATCTTCAGAAATGTCTTCTGAAGCTTCTCCTGCTTAATATTATCCTTCCTGCACCAGTGCGACCAGAATTGGTTACAGTACTCCAGAAGAGGCTTCACCAACGTCCTGTGTAATCTCAACAAGACTTCTGGACTCATAAACTCAAAGGTCTGAGCAATGAGGGCAGCATACTAAATGATTTCTTAATCACCCTGTCTGTATGTGTCTCTGTTCTATTAATACTACCAAAGGTCCTACTTTAATTGTATAAGTCCTGCCCTTGTTTCTTTTACCAGAATGCAACACCTTACATTTATCCAAATTAAACACCATCTTTCACACCGCAGTCCAGTGAGTGTTATTCCCACCCACCACACTATCACTTCATGTTTTGATTGACCGTCGTCTCTCCAGAAGGCCTACGAAATCCGGCCTTATTTGCCCAAAGATCTTGAGATTGGTTTGCTTTGTGCGGGTGGGAGGAGGAGGGGATGGATTGCAGACCAGCAAGTGGCGAGGAGACGCTAGAATATAATTTGTTGCCTTGTAAGATTTAGTGGTTTTACGAAGAAGGCAGTCACACATTAGCGGTGAAAAATAGTGACCTGCAATGCTGTCTTTTGGGGCCGGAAATTATGCTCTTTCGTTGTCGCTAGTCTTCAGTAATAATATCTATTTGAGATCCTTCATAGCGCACAATGTGTCTGCAAGATTTCTTTCCCTAACATTGCAGTCTGGATTAATAGCCATTAAACGGGAAATCATAGTTCTGGATTCAAGTCCTGCCTTTCGCAGAGGTGTGTCACAGCATGTCAGAACAGGTTAATGAACAAACATACAGGAGAGAAATGTTGTAGATTCAGGGACTATTGCAGTGTGGTGGTAGTGTCCCTACCTCTGGGACCAAAGGTCAAGATTCAAATCCCATAGGGATGTTTCATAATATGTCTAAAAAAGTTGATTAAAATTATTTTAGAACTGTAACTTGATTGAGGAGGAAGAGGTATCAGTTTTGAATTTCAGAATTTAAGCCCGGGATGACACAAAAACACAATCATTCGTGTTGACTGGAGTAAAATTTGCACGTTATAGATATTTATAAGATCATGAAGTGCATGGATAGAGTGAATAGTCAAGGTCATTTTCCCAGGATATGGGAGTCCAAAATTAGAAGGCATGAGTTTAAGGTGAGAGAGGAATGTTATAAAAAAGAACTTAGAGGCATCCTTTTCACACAGAAGGTGATACATGTATGGAACAAAGTGTCAGAGTAAGTTGTGGAGTCTGGTAAAACAACATTTAAAAGGCATCTGGATGAGTATTTGATTCAGAAGGGATGAGAGGGGTGTGGGCCAAATGCTGGCAAATGGGACTTGATTAATTCAGGATATCTGGTCGGCATGGAAAAGTTGGAATGAAGGGTTTGTTTCCATGTTGTACATCTTTATGACTGATTCATTCAATTGATCCAGATCTCTTTGTAGTCTTAGATAACCGTCTTCCTTGTACACTATAGAACCAATCTTGGTGTCATACGCAAACTTGCTGATTGTGTCTTCTATAACTCACAATTAAATCATTTTCGTAAATGACAAACAAATTTAGATCCAGCACCGATTTCTGTGGATCACAGCTGGTCATAAGCTTCCAGTCTGAGAAACAACCCTCCAGGAAACCCTGTCTCCTGCCATTAAACAGAAACACACAGAAACACACACACAGCCATATCGGGACACAGACACCGTTGTGTCTTTGAGACAGAGATAGATAAGCTTTGATTAATAAGGGGATCAAGGATTACTTTGAAAAGGCAGCAGAATTGTGTTGAGAAACATGTCAGGCATGATTGAACTGCAGAACAGACTGGTCTAATTTCTTATGCTCAATGGTTTTAAAGTATCAGGGATATTTTCCCAAGAGAGCAGTAAAGGCTGAGATTGATAAATCCTTCACTGAACAAATTCAGTGGGAATGTGGGATAGTTTCGAGGGGCTGAATGGTCAAATCTGCTCCTATTTGTTGTGCTCTTTACAGAGGAGGTGACCTGCTGTGAGATTAACGCACTTTAAGGGATGTCCCAATTAGGATTGCTCTAAGGAGTTTTCTTCCTCTTCAATATTGTGCTCTTTAATATTGTAGTGTTCTCATCCCCAGGGAACAGTGAAAACTCGGTTATTGAAAATATTCAAAGATAAACTCAACTGACCTTTGATGGACAGGAGAGACAATATTTATTGGGAATAAACAGGAAAGGGGTTTTCAGCCACAAACAGATCAGCCATGATCTTTCTGAATTGAACAGCAGACTCGAGAGTCCGAATGGCCAACGGCAGTTCATATCCGATGGGTTGTTCTCTCACGCTGCCCCTCGAGGCTGTTACAGAAATAAAGTAAGACCCTATCCACGCACAACCCTCTGCATGAAACGATTGCCTTTAGGTCGCTTTTAATTTTCCCCCCTCACCTTAAAACTATGCCCTCTAGTTTTGCACCCCCTCACCCCGTGGAAAAGACCTTGACTCTTTATGCTGATTTACCATGATTTTATAAACCTCTATAAGGTCACTCATCAATGACAATTGTCTATTTTATTGTGTAGTGACTGCAGCAATTTTTCCACACTGCACCCACAGCCAAAAATGAAATTAATCATTAAGATTATCTGAAACGGTGATGTTGGTAAAGGGACAAATATTAACCAGGCTAAGAGGAAATCTCCCCTCCTCCTCAATAAGTGTTCGGCAAAAATTGAGCACCAAATTGAGAGGGTAGAGATTTATTGCTACATCTGAAAGACAGCATTTTTGACTGTGCAACGTCCTATTCAAGTGTTAGTCTATGTTTTGTGATCTCTTTTAAACTATCAAGGATGAGTTCAACCTCTACCTGATTATTTGACAACAAATGGCCCTAATAGTGTTCTGCTGAACTCAGAAACACCTCGACAACCAGCTACACACCACAGGAGGAGGCCATGCAACCTTTCTAGGCTCTTGCACAGGAACAGGCGAGCCCTGGTTAGCTAAAAGGAAGTACAGAATAGAAATAACTAATTATTTTCAGGTTGGAAAGCTATATTTAGTGGATTACCTCAGGGATCAGTGTGAGGTCATCAACAATTTACAATCTATATTAACGATTTGGATGAAAGGCTGATTGGTTTGGTGTTCAATTTGCTGGTAAACCAGGATAGTCATCCAATAAGATGTCAAGTAGAGACTGAGCATCTACAATGGGGTATAGGCAAGGGGATGTTAGTGAGCAAACCTTCGGGACAGAAAATAAAACAGTACAATGTGGTTTATGGGAAGTTTTTGTTTTGTGGAAAGGATAAAACAATTGTTAATTATATGACTAGAGAGAAAATGCAGAGCTCGGTGCTACAGAGAGATTTGCCTGTCCTGGTGCATGAATCATATAAAGTTAGACTGAAGATGCAGCAAGTGATTTGGAAAGGAAATGTAATGGTATTGTTTATTGCAAGAGTGTCAAGTATGATCTTGTGGATGCCTCTGCACAGGGCATTGCTGAGATCACATCTGATACACTGTGTGTAGTTATGATGCTCTAAAATAAAAAGAAAACACAACTGCCTTAGACATTTTTCAAGGATGTTTCTCTTTACTCAGTCCTGGGATGAAGGCATTATGTCATGGAGGATTAACAGTTTAGGCCTGAGAATGAGATATGTTCTTATTGGCCATATAAGAACTCGAGGAGATTGTAGCTGGTGACTATCTGATGGATATTTCCTCTTGTATGGGAGAATAAAACTGGGGAAGTAATTTAAAAAAAAAATATGATTGGTTCTGGGGAAGAGTCACTGGACCTGAAATATTAACTCTGATTTTAGTTGATAGATGCTGCCAGACCTGCTGAACGTTTGCAGAAATTTCTGCATTTCTTTAAGAAGAAGATGTACTCATTTTAACACAGATACTGTGAGACATTAAACATATAATTTTCCGATTATGTAGGCATATATGAACATATCTTTAAATCAAGTGGGGCATTTGTTGCTAAGGAAATGGCTCTGGTGCAGCAATGATGCACCTACATGGATCAGAGAATGTGATGGAAACTTAACAGTTCCGATATTGTTTAAGGAGTTCTGACATGGTCCAGTCTGGGTGTCGGATAACATTATTGTGTGATTCAACTCAGAGAGGAAAAAAAAAAATAACCTGCCTGAAAAGCAATGGCCTATTTCTCCCTCTCTCTTTCCTTGTTCTTCATCATAGCAATGTATGTGAGCTGAACACCAGTCTTTACCACTTGTGGAGGATTTCTGACGAAGATTCATTGGAATCTCCCATTACCTGAAGCAAAGGGAATTCAGCCAAATCTAGCTGTTCCAGGAAATAATGCCATTGCCAGCAACTTGTGTGAGCAGAATAACGTCAGAATCAAAATAACACTTGGGAAGGTAAAGCAGGGCAAGACTTACACACTTAATAGTAGGGTCCTGGGGAGTTTGGCCGAACTAAATACATACTTCTTGAAAGTGGAGTCACAGGTAAACAAGATAGTGAAGAACACGTTCGGCATGCTTGCCTTAATCATTCAGAGCATTGAATATGGTAATTGGGATGGTACATTGTACGTGTACAGGAGGTTGGTGAGGCCACTTAAAAAAGTACTGTATGTAATTTGGTTGGCTCTGCTAAAGGAAGGATGTTGTTAAACTTGAGAGGGTGCAGAAAATATTCACAAGGATGTTCTGGGACTGAAGTGCTTGAGCTATAAGGAGAGGCTGAATAAGTTGAGGCTAATTCCCCTGGAGTGTCGGAGGCTGTGGGGTGACATTTTAGATGTTTAAAAAGTCATGAGGGGCTTGGATAGTCTGAAGAGCCAAGGTCTGTTTCCCAGGATAGGGGGGTCCAAAAGTAAACGGCACAGGTTGAAGGTGAGCGGGGAAAGATTTAGAAAGGATCTTAGGGGCAATCTTTTCATGCAGAATCTGATGAGTGGATGGAAAGTGCTGTCAGAAGAAGTGATGAAAGTGGGTACAATTACACATTTAAAAAATATCTGGATGGGTATATGAATAGGAAGTGTTGCGAGGGATATGGGACAAATGTTGGCAAATGGGACTACATCAGATTAGGATATCTGCTTGGTGTGCACAAGTTGAACTAAATGGTTTATTTCAGTGGTGTATGACTTTTTTGTTTCTGGAAGAGGATGAGGAGAAATTCTAAAAGGTCCTTTGGAGTGGAAATTTTCATCCCCAGAGATCTATGTTGCCTCTCTGTTTGCATTTATTCAAAGCTGAATTAGTGAACTATTTGAAAGACAAGTGAGCCACAAATGACAGGATCCAGACAGGAAAGTGGGGCTGAGACCACAAGCAGATCAGCCATGATCTTACAGCCTGGTGGAGAAGGCTCAAAGTGTCTAATGACCCACTCGTGCTCCTCAGTCCTGTGTCTATACATTCCATTCAGCCCCTCAAACCTGATAGAGAGGAGCAGTTGGAGGTCTCTGACTACTATTACCTGGTGCACAGAAACAGAGGAGACTATTCAGCCCCTCAAGAATGTCACAAATGGTTTGGGATGATTTGAAAAATGTCATTGGAAAAGCTGGGTATAAAAGAGGCACCTCGTCTCTGTTTACAGAGAATCACCTCTCTGCAACTTTTGCTTCATTTGTTGGTCACGCTGCAGACCCATATTAAATGTGAGTAAAGCTGTCATACCTCACCTGGAGATGGGTCATGAAATCTTCTGGTCTCCCTGATTGCAACATTCAACAGCAGACCTCCAGGGAAATAACAGCAATTAGCTTTCCAATAACAGAATGTGAGAAGAGTAGAAAGAGGAGCAGGTTGTTTCCCACCCACCACAACCCCACCCTTCCCCCCATCTCTCACACACACACACACACACACACACACACCACCCTCCAAAGCCTGCTTTGACCATCAATAAGATCATGGCTGAGCTGATCTAGATCTCAAATCATCTTTAATATCCAAATCTTCATGGCCCTCAACTCTCTGACAGGTCAAAATCCATCTAACTTGTCTTTAAATACTTTCAGTGATCTAACTTCCCTAGCTTCTGGAATAAAGAATTCCTGACATTCACTAACATCTGCTTGAAGAAAAAATTCCCTGCTCCTGCATCATAACCTATTAATATGTACAGAAGACGTGAACACAAGGGCTCAGGTAAGAGGGATTAACTGTTATAAGAAGGTGGTATTTAACTGAGGATGGTATCAATGAGCCTCAACAAATTTGAACTTAATGGGAATCAGTTGTAAACTCCCCACTAGTTGGAATCATTCACAGCACAAGTAAAGATTTTGTGGTGGGTGGACGTCAATCCTGTCAGTACTTGGACACCTCTTCAGGAGATCCTCACATTAGCTTCCTCAACACAGACATCTTCCGCTGCTTCATCAATGTCTTTCCCCATAATAAGAACAGAAGTGGGGATGGTCGCTGAAGATTATACAATGTTCAGAACAATTTTTCACCCCTCAGGTATTGAAGCAGTCTGTGTCCATGTGCAGCAAGACCTGGGCAACATCCAAGCTTGTGTTCTTGGAGTCTTTCTAATACTCATGTAACAGTACAGCCAGACACTGCGCATTTTCACAATACAAAGACGAGCTCATTCAGTAACTCAAGCTTGCTTCACAGGAATATGAGGAAGCCATTCAGCCCATCGAAACTCTTGGGCAAGAAGATGGATAGCCCATTCAGCCCCTCCAGCCTATTACACAGGAAGAAGAGGAGTAAGTTTGAGGGACCAAACCAGACCTCCACAGAAATATTTTAGGAAGGTCGCCTGGACCCTAACAATTTCTTATTTTAAAGGCAAATGTGAAGTACTACATTCCAGATGCAATGCGACCAGTCAAATTACTTGATGTTAAGCAAAACACAATTTATTCAAACACTGTAGTTAAAATACAACCAAAGAAAGAAGAGTTTAGAATAACTTAATTTATTGGAAAGTGTAACAGAAAAAAAAGTTACAGTAACTATTACTAATTACCTGTTCCAGTGTAGTAACATACCATAAACACATCCCTTGGCAAAATGGAAAATTCAGACAAAGATTCTTGTGTGCAGTTCTCCAAACCAGGAGGGGAAAACAAATCCAGTTAAAAATCAGAGCGAGTAGCAGCCAGGAGATAGTCAATGAAATATCCAACTTTGTTGAGAACCCAATAGCTTCTGGTGTCAATATAAAATCAAAACCCAGAAATCCTAATTTGTAAGAGCTGGCCACACTCATTCAGGCTGAATTAAAACAAAAACCAAGTCCTGCCAAGTTATTTCCTCAAGTGGTCTCAACTAGACAGCTTTCACCTCGTACAATCTCTCCCTTGAAAGAAGACATGACAAAACAGCCTCAAGTTGCAGCCTTGTCATATTAGTTAGCACATCAAACTGTTAAACAGGAACCAGGGGTAACCCAGTCAGGCCCTTGGCCCTGTCCAATCGTGTGAGGAAGAGGCCATTCATTCCCTTGAGTCACTTACCCAGGAACAGGATGAGGCCATTCAGCCCCTTGAGCCACTTGTACGGAGACAGAATGAGGTAATTGATGCTCCGACTGCACAGATAGACTGCTCCACTTAGCTCCTCATGCCTCTATTGCTTGTGGAACACACGTAGTACTTTAACATGGTTTCCTAGCAGTGAGGAGGGAAGGCAAATGTTTTGTGGGAAGTCTAAAGCAGGCATCTTCCATCTCCGAGACAATGGATTGGTGTCCCCTATGGAGGTCAGAAGCTGGTGGGAATGGCTAGTTTCAGAAGGAAGTTTTCCTCGGTGGAGGTAGCTATTACGAGGGGGCATAGTTTTAAAGTGAGTGGAGGTAGATATGGGGGAGACATCAGAGGTAGGTTCTTTACTCAGGGAGTGGTCGGTGTGTAGAATGCATTGCCAGAGAGGGTAGTGGAGTCGGCCTCATTAGGGGCATTTAAGTGGCTATTAGATTGGCATATGGATGATAGTATAAGGTAGGGGTGGAGGTTAGATATACCCTAGGGTAAAAGTTCAGCACAACACCATGGGCCGAAGGGCCTGTACTGTGCTGTACAGTTCTATGTTCTGTGAAGGTACTGGGGCTGCTGCGGGGATTGCGAACAACATGATATTCACTGCAGGGTCACACATTAATGTGGGGATAGTTCACTCAGAGCCTGTGCCTCCCTCTCAATCACCGTGGGGCTCCGCAGAGGCATATAAACTATGAGGAATGCCATATCCTGGGTAACGTGTGGAATTTCTTACCCTATCAACATCTTTTTTGGACACAAGTGAGGGCCGCCAGCTCTGAAGTTTTAATGCAATCATCTCGTATTTTCTCATAGTGCTACAGATTAAATTCTCATTTTCTTCACTCTCTCCTCATGGTACCATCATCTCGGAGATTCGACAGATGATACATATTTGTAGTATGTCCATAGCAAGGAGATTATTCTTTACAAAGGAGATTAAATCTGTATACAGTGCCCCAAATGCTCTCCCATCAAGGCCGAACAATTACAGGAAGTTTGCTTTACTTATGTACTTGAATCATCTTACAATGAAGAACAACATACCATTCACTGATCTCATTACTGATACCCGTGTATGTACTGTTATTGCTGACTCATGATGAAGGACATGCAGGTCAAAGAACAAAGAACAAAGAAAATTACAGCACAGGAACAAGCCCTTCAGCCATCCAAGCCTGCGCCGATCGAGATCCTCTGTCTAAACCTGTCATCTATTTTCTAAGGGTCTGTATCCCTTTGTTCCCTGTCCATCCATGTACCTGTACATATACATCTTAAAAGACACAAACGTGTCTGCGTTTACCACCTCCACTGGCAACGTGTTCCAGGCACTCACCACCCTCTGCATAAAGAACATTCCACGCATATCTCTGGTAAACTTTCCTCCTCTCACCTTGAACTCATGACCTCTCGTAATTGAGTCCCCCACTCTGGGAAAAAAGCTTCTTGCTATCCACCTTGTCTATATCCCTCTTGATTTTGTAGACCTCAATCAGGTCCTCCCTCAATCTCCGTCTTTATAATGAAAATAATCCTAGTCTACTCAGCCTTTCTTCATAGCTAGCGCCCTCCATACCAGGCAACATCCTGGTAAACCTCCTCTGCACCCTCTCCAAAGCATCCGCATCATTTTGGTAATGTGGCGACCTGAACTGTACACAGTACTCTAAATGTGGCTGAAGCAAAGTCTTATACAACTGCAACATGATCTGCCAACTCTTGTGCTCAATACCCCGTCCGAGGAAGGAAAGCATGCCGTATGCCTTCTTGACCACTCTATTGATCTGCGTTGCCACCTTCAGGGAACAATGGACCTGAACACCCAGATCTCTCTGTACATCAATTTTCCCCAGGACTTTTACTGTATAGTTTGTCCTTGAATTAGATCTTCCAAAATGCATCACCTCGTATTTGCCCTGATTGAACGCCATCTGCCATTTATCTGCCCAACTCTCCAATCTATCTATATTCTGCTGTAATCTCTGACAGTCCCCTTCACTATCTGCTACTCCACCAATCTTTGTGTCATCCATTTGGACAACAACACCTCCCATATTTGCGTTGTTTAATCAATACAAAAAGAGCTGTAAGCAATTGCTGGACACATCCAAATTGTTTGTGTGCCTTGCAAATCGCTGTGAACCAAATGGTACGTGCAATACCCCATGAGTAATGGCCTTCAGTCTGGAAAAAATGTGCTACTCTCTGCATTGTCACAACTAAAAAATTCTCAATTCATGTAGTATATTCTCCATTAACACTGGACTCAAACTTTTTTCATTCACCTGTGTGCAACTATGACAAAAGTATTCTGTAAATTCAAATTCACCACTCCCATTGGTTCTCATCTGTGGATGCCTCATCTGTTATATACATATTACTCAGTTATGCGTATGCTGTAGATAGGAACACAACACACAGGAATTGCTGAAACAAATGGGGAAGTACATCTAACTCTGTCGATAATGTAATTTTCTCTATTTTTGCATCTCCTCAATCCATATTGTCTCTAGTTCTCTCTCTCTCTCTACTATATATTGATTACATATATCTAGTTTATAAATCCTTTAATTGTTCTCCATATCTCATCTCCCAAACCTACCCCTTTCAGTTTAAAACTATTGGTCACCTTTGTATGTGACATGATTTTCACTGAGTAATGTAAGTGCAAAGACATGAGGGAGGAACTTGCCAGAGTTAGTCGGAATGGAAGCTTTGCAGGGAAGACGGTGATGCAACAATGGCTGGGTTTTCTGGGGAAAATTGGATGCATATCTGAGATTTGTGGATGCCTCATTTAACACAAACTCTACAGGTTCATCAAAGATGATTCCCTTTCCTGAATCTACGTTGACCCCAACAAGTCATATGATGATTTCCCAACTGTCTAGTTTTCACATTCCTTATAAAAAAATTACAATATTTTCCTTATAACTGACATAAAGTTGTTCAATATTTAGCTTCTTTTTTGTTTCCCCGCCCAATCCTGTTTTCAGGGTTACAACAGCTACTTTCCAGTCTGCAGGAACCAGAATTTCCAGAATCTAAAGCATTTGGAAGGCTAATCAATAATTCTACCTTTTCAATACAACTTTTACAAGACTTTTGGATAAGTACATGAATAGGCAACATTTGGAGGTATATGTATCAAACCCAGGCAGGTGGGACTAGGTTAGTTTGAGGTTATGTTTGACATGGACTGGTTGGGCTGTAGAGCTGTATGACTCTGTAACTCTTTCACTAGCTCTATTGCCACCTCCTGAATACTCTGGGATAGAGGTGCAGGAACGTACCAAACTTCAATTCAATGAGTTTTTTTTTTGATTAATTCCTCTTTATTACTTCTAATCTCCCACAGTTTTATGCTTTCATCAGTTACTCTGTCCCGTAGTATTTCTGGAAGATTTTCTGTATTTTCCTCTGCGGAGACAGAAGTAATGCATTCCACGCAGCAGCGGGTTTGTGGGGTTTAGGAGAAGAGAGAGGGTCTCTCTTAGTGAGTGAATACATTGGAACACTGCACTTAGGAGATGATGCAAGTGGCACCCACTCCTGCTCCACAGTCCTATGTCCCTACGTTCCATTCTACCCCTCTAAGCTGCTCCACAGGAACATTTAGAGACCATTTCCTCCTGGTACCCAGTGAATCAAAACAGAGGAGACTATTCAGCCTCTGAAGACTGTCAGCATGGTTTGGTGTGAGATGGAAAATATTCTTGGGAAAGAAAGAGTCAGTGATGGCCTGACACAGGCCCCCTCATTTCTTTTTACACAAGTTGCCCCAGTATCCATTTGTTTGTTATGTTCAGATATTGTTATATTCCAGATTCACTGTGAATACAGCAGCAGCCCCATCCCGTTCCCCGCCATACTGCACCCAGAGATTGCTCACAAAATCCTCTAGTCTCCCTGACTGCAACATTCCTGAACAGAACTTCCAGGAAAATAGCAGCTGCTAACTTTCCAATAACAAAATATGAGAACATGAGAAACAGGAGTCGGTTATTCAGCCCCTCAAACCTGTCCTTCCCTTCAATAAGATCAGGACTGATCTGCTCTATGTCTCATCTCCACTTTCATGCCCAATTGCTTGTAGCCTTCAACTCTCTGATGTGTGAAAATCCATCAACAACCTCTCCCCCCCACCTCCGAACATTTCAGTGACATAGCTCACCCGACCATTTGGAGCAGAGAGGCCCCAAACTTCAGTACCCTCTGTGAGATAGAAACATTGCCAACAAATAAGCTGTGACCTATTGGCATGCACAGAAGTTATAAACACAAAGTAACAGTGACTGGCACTGATAGCGACACAGTATTTAACTGAGAATGGTGTCACAGAACCCGAAAAAAATTGAACTTAATGGGAATGTGTTTTAAACTCCCCACTGGTTGGAGCCATCCGGGGTAAATAGGAAGATGTTTGTGACTGGTGGACATCAATCCTCTCAGTCACGGGATATCTCTGCAGGAGATCCTCAGTGTAGCTTCCACAGTATAAACATCTTCAGATGCTTCATCAAAGTCTTTTCCCCCATCAGAAGATCAAAAGTGGGGATGATCACACAATGTTTAGAACAATTTGTCATCCCTCAGTTCCTGAAGCAGTCTGTGTACACGTGGACCAAGACCTAGATAACATTCAAGCTTATGTTGTTGAAGTGTCGGTAATATTCATGCAACAGTATTGCTATACACTGCTCATTTCAAAGTAATAAAAAAAAATCCAGCACCTCAAAGTAATTTCACAGGAATAGGAGGAAACCATTCAGCCCATCAAAACTATTGGATTATAAGAGGTACAGACTATTCACTCTGACCTGCCTTTTACACGGGAAGAGAAGGAGTCTAATCAGCACATTGAGCTGTTAAACAAGTACCAGGGTCACACAATCAGGTCCATGAACCTCTTCCCTGGGACAAGGATTAAGCCATTCAGAACCTCAAGCCACATAAACAGAAATAGGACGATGTCATTGATGCTCCAACGTGACACACAAATGAAGCAGTGAATGAACAGATAAACTGTTCCATGTTGTTCCTCCGCCTCCATTGGTAATGGTACACACATGTTACTTTAATTTTGTCTGCTGACAGTCAGTCGGGGCGGGGGGCTGTGGATGACTTGTGCCAAGCCTCACGGAGGCATCTTCTGTCTCCCAGAAGACAGACTGGTGTCCTCACTGGAGGTCAGAACCTGGTGGGAATGGTTAACTCTTTCAGACATAAGGCATTATGGCTGCTGACTGATTTGTGAACAACATGACATACAGTGCAGAGCCACACACCAAATGCAACGTAACGTGGAGAGAGTTCATTTAAAGCCTGGAGCACTCTCTCAGCTAACATGGTACTCCACAGAGGTCCATAAACTATCTGGAAACATGTCTCATGGGAAAAAAACAAACAATTTGTCACACAATCAATGTATTTTTGAGTATAATAAGTATTAGTCCATAACACTGAATTTCAAATGCAATCACCTCTTATTCTTTCACAGCACAACAGATTAAACACTCATTTCCTTCACACTCTCCACAAGGTACCATCATCCCAGGGATCAGGCTAGCGAAACTTCTTCACATTGTCTCTGTGGCCAGGAGATCATTCCTTATTAAGGAAAGAAAATCTGGACACAGTACTGCAAATTTTGCCTCAACAACACTCTACAAATGCAGGAAAGAGTTTTTACTACCATACTTGAATAATTTTACAATGAAGGACAACATGCCATTTACTGACATGATTACTGGTTACCCTGTATATTTTCTTTTAGTGACCCATGAACAGGGACTTCCAGGTCATTTTCGATAATAGCAAGTTCCAACCCTCACCCTCTAATACATATAAATGAGAAGGATAGTATTTGTTGCCCATGTCCAAACAATTTCTTTGCCTTGTAAATGGCTGTTCTCCAAGCACTGATACATGTGATATACCTTGAGTAATGACCTTGGTCCAGAGCAGGACCCTACTCTTTGAATTCTCTCCAACTTTAACACATGTCGTATTTTCCCCCCTTACCCATGGACTCTATTTTTTTCATTCACCTCTGTGCAACGATGTCAAATGTCTTCTGAAAAATTCAAACGCACCATTCCCATTGGTTCTCATTTGTTGATGTCTCAAACAACATCCTCCACAAACCCCATCAAGTCTTTCAAAAGTAATTTGTCTTTCTTGAATCTAGGCTGACACTGAAATCATATCACTATTCTCCAACAATCTAATTATCAAATTCTTTTCAAAAAATATCAAATACTTCCCTCACAACTGACTTCAAGTTATCTCCTGTTTAATTTTCTGTTTGTTTCCATTACAGATACTGTGTTATCCAAGATGGTGGACGGAATAAAATTGTGACTGTTGGAGCTGCCCCTTTTGTTGAGGCATTTTCACTGATGAAGGTGATTTCCTCGATTTCTTGGAGCAGTAGTTATTGTGTTATGTACTGTTGCATTGTTTCGGAACGTTGAAATAAAAAGATCAAAACAAAGGTACCTTTAAAATGAGTGGAACTGAGAGACCAGCTACCACGTGGCATGTCATAAAAATATCAGTGAACCTGCACAGCTGACTGACCAGGAAGGCAACTTTCCTGGTTGATTCCCTGTGTTTTTTCGTTTAAAGTATTTCTGGTCATCAGTAAAAGTAAAATGAACAAAGTGAAATTCACAGCTGACCTTGGAGAAACCTTGGTATAGGGAGCTCACAGCAGGGGAAGAGCTAATTGTCATTTTTGTCTAAACATACTCTGCTGTAAATCTACAATAGTGATTCATGTGTTTTCCTTGTTATGTTTTATTGAGATCGGTCTCTAGATTAAACTTTTCAAAAAATATATAACATAGGTACCAAGTTAGCCTAGTGTAGTGTTTTAAGAGCAGTAAGACTGTGCTATTTTATTGGTCTGTAGGTAGTTAAGGTGCTATGATGACCTTTAGTAATGTTATGCGCTCTTCCTGTCAGATGTGGGAGATTAGGGAGAATTTCAATGTAATTAAAGAATATGTCTGCTGGAAGAGCGTTTGGTTACTAATCCTATCGGATCACACGGATCGGTTAGAACGGCAGCTAGAAGCAATGAGGAATTTACAGGTGCTGGGGAATGTGATGGATGGCTGTTTCAGGTGGTAGAAAAACTGCAGATACAGTCAGGTCGATAGGTTACTTCGAGGAAATGTAAGAGGAGTAGACAGGTAGTGCAGGAGTCTCCTGTGTCCATTCCCATCTCAAAGAAGTGTGCAGATTTGGACAATGTAGGGCATGATCTACTCTTGGGAGAATGTAGACCTCACAACAAAGTTTCTGGTAGCAAGGCTGGCTCGACTGTAATGAGAGTTACGTCAGGTTCCAAGCGATCGATTGTGATGGGGAACTCTCAAGTCAGAGACACAGACAGACGTTTCTGCAGTTGACTGCGAGACAACAGGATAGTGTGTTGCCGAAAGACTGCTAGGGTCAAGGAAGTCTTGGGAGGGTATACGATATTCTCAATGATTAGAGAAACCAACCGGAGGTTGTTGTTCACTTTCAAACTAACAACACAGGATGAGAAATAGACAGGAAAGTAGGTCTGTGAGCATAGTAATATCTGAATTACTCTCCATGCCATGAGCAAGTCAGGATAGGAATAGGAGAATAGAGGAGATGAACGCGGGGCTGAGGAGCTGGTGCAGGGAGGAAGGATACACATCTCTGGATCTCTGGAATCTCTTCTGGTGCAGAAGTGACCTTTAAAAGGAGGACGGATTGCGCCTGAATTGCAAGCGGTCTAATATTCTGGCAGGGTGAATTATTAGAGCCATCCAGCAGGATTTAAATTGATAAGATTGTGGGGGGTTGGTGTAGGGTGAAGGGACCCAGAGACATAGTGAAAAAAGGGAGCAGTCTGAGGCTGGTGCAGTGAGAAAAAAAAGCAAGTCAAATAGGCAAGGCATGCAGGAGCAAAGCAGAGAAAGAGGTTGGATTGATAAGTTAAACTACAATTATTTCAATGCACGAGGTCCGACAGTGTCGCAGATGAACTCAGGGCATAGTTGGTGACATGGGATTGTGCTATCATAGCTGTTAGAAATGTGGCTCTGGGATGAACACGACTGGCTGCTTAAAATTCCAAGGTATAGATGCTATCAGACAGATAGAAAAGGGACCAAGAGAGGGGGGGAGGTGGGCTATTGGCATTTTTGATTAGGGATAACATTCCGGTTGTACTTAGGGAGAATATTCCAATGAGTACGTCCACTGAAGGTATTCGGGTGGAACTGAGAAACAAGAAAGGGATGATCACCTTATTGGGATTGTCCTGTAGACACCTCTCCCCGCCCCTCAATAGGCAGTGGGAAATTGAGAAGTAAGTTTGTAAGGATATCACAGTTATCTGTAAGAATAACAGAGTGGTCATGGAAGGGATTTTAACTTTCCATACATAGACTGAGACTTCATAGTGTTAAGGGATTGGGCAGAGAGGATTTTGTTTTGTGTGTGTGTGCAAGAAAATTTACTTATTCAATCTGTGGATTTGCCTCCAAAAGAAGATACAAAACTAGATCTACTCTGGGGAAATAAGGCAGGGAAAATGACTGAGTTGTCAGTGGGGGAGCACTTTGAGACCAAAGTCATGATGCTATTAATTTTAAAACAGTTATGGAAAAGGATAGACCTGATCTAAAAGCTAAAGTTCTAACTTTCAGCAGGGTCGACTTGAATGCTATCAGCCATGAAGTTTCGAAAGTTGATGGGGGGTGGATATTTGCAAGTAAAGGGACTGCTTACAATGGGGAGTCTTCAAGAATTACATAACAAGAGTGCAGAAACAATATGTTTTGTTAGTGTGAAAGACAATGCTGGTAGGTGTAGGGAATGCTGGATGACCAGAGAAATTGAGAAATTCTGAACAAGAAAAAGAAGAAAGCATATGTCAGGTGTAGACAGCGAGGATTGAGTGAATTCTGAGAGAAGTATAATGGCAGTTGGAGTATACATCAGAAGGAAATCGGGAGGGCAAAAATGGGACATGAGATAGCTTTAGTAAATAGGGTTAAGGAGAAGCCAAAGGATTTTTGCAAATACACTAAGGTCAAAAGAGTAAATAAGTAGAGAATAGGGCCCCTTAAAGCTCAGCAATATCACCTATGTGTAGAACCACAGGAAATGACTGAGTTACTAAATGAGCATTTTGCATCAGTGCTTTCTGTTGAAAAGCAAATGTACCAGAGGGAACTTGGGGAAATAAATAACAAAACCTGGAAAATTGTCCATGTTGCAGAGAAGGAGGTGCTGGCCCGTTAAAATGCATAAAGGTGGATAAATTACCGGGATCTGATCAGGTATATCCTACACATTTATGGGAAACTAGGGAAGTTATTGATGGGCCCCTTGCTGAACTATTTGTATCATCGATAGCCACCAGTGAGGTGCTGGAAGACTGGAATTTGACTAACTTGGTGCCACTATTTAAGAAAGGTGGTAAGGAAATGCTAGGGAACGAAAGACTGGTGATCATGAGTTCAGTGATGGGCAAGTTGTTGGTGAAGATTCTCAAGGACAGGATTTACATGTATTTGGAAAGGGAATGACTGATTGGGGATAGTCAACATGGTTTTGTGCTCGGGAAATCATGTCTCAATGACTTAAGTAAGTGTTTTTGAAGAAGTGACGGAAATGATTGATGGAGGCAGGATGTTAGACGTTATCTATATAGATTATAATAAGGCATTCAACAAGGTTCCACATGGTAGACTGGTTAACAATGTCAGATAACATGGAATACAGGGAGAAGTAACAATTTGAATATAAGATTGTCTCAAAGGTAGAAGGCAAAGCACGGTGATGGAGGATTGCTTTTAGAAATGCAAATCTGTGACCCATGTTGCTCTACAAGGATCACTTTTGGGTCCATTGCTTTTTGTCATTCTATGATGATTTCAGTTTTAATACAGGAGTTATGGTTGATAAGTTTTCAAATGGCACTAAAATTGGTGATGTAATAAACAATGAAGAAAGTTATCTTACACTAAAACGGGACCTTGATCAGATGGGCTGGTGGACCGAGGAATGGCAGTTTAATTTAGATAAACGTGAGGTGCTACATTTTGATAAGGAAAATCAGGGAAACACTTGGTAAGGTCCTGGGTCGTGTTGACCAACAAAGGGGCCTTGGAGTGCAGGTTCATAGTTCCCTGAAAGTGGAGTCGCAGATCGACAGTATAGTGAAGGAGAAGGCTGCTATATTTTCCTTTCTTGGTAAATGCATCGGGTATAGGAGTTGGGAGGTATTACAGTCATATTACAGCTGCACAGGATATTGGTTGGGCCATATTTGGAATATTGTGGTCAGTTCTGGTCTGCCTGCTACAGGATGAAAGTTGTTAAACTTGAAACTGTTCAGAAAAAAAAATTAAGTGTATTGTCGGGGCTGGAAGGTTTGAGCTACAGGGAGAGGCTGAATAGGCTGGGGCTATTTTCCCTGGAGAATTCGAGGCTAAGATGTGATCTTATAGAAGTTTGTAAAATCAGGAGGGGCATAGAAAGCGTGAATAGTCAATGTCTTTTTCCCAGGGTAAGAGAGTCCGAAACAAGAGGGTGCAGGTTTGAGGCAAGACGGAAAAGATTTTAAAAAGATCCTAAGGGACAATACTTTAAGGCAGATTGTGGCATGTATGGCATAAGTTGCCAGAGGAAGTGGTGGAGTCTGGTACCATAACAGCATTTAAAAATGCATTTGGGTGGGTAGATGAATCGGAAGGGTTTTTCGGGATATGGGCCAAATGCTGGAAAATGGGACTAGATTAACTTAGGATATCTGGACATCATGGATGAGTTGTACAGAAGGATTTCTTTCGATGCTGTACATTTTTATCTATTACTTTTCTGCATCCTGTTTTAAATGTTTTCAGTCACAATAGCTACTTTCCACTCTGCAAGATAGTTTCCAGAGTCTAAGGAGCTCTGAAGAACTTGGACCTTCCTCAATATTCATGGGTATAGCTCATCGAATCATGGAATTTAGAGTACAGAGGGATGTCGTTGACTCTTTGAGTGTGTACCAGCTTCTGAAACCGCTATCCAGCAAGCTCAATTCTCCAGCCTTATCTCCATCGCCCTCTAAATTCATCACGCATCTGGTGCAAAAAGTTACCAACCTTCAACAAAATGAGTTTCTGAGTGCTGCCTCTTTATCCTAATTTCCCACAGTTCCTCATTTTCACCCGTCACCCTGTTCCCCGCTATCTCTAGAAGGTTTTCTGTTCCTCCCTTCACAGAGACAGAACGTTGCATTCAACACGCTGGACTGAGCTGGCCTGTGTCACCTCGTGAATATACTTGAGAATGGCACTCTGGCACATGATGGATATCTCACCCACTTCTGCATGGAAAGTTCTAGAATGAAACCAGTTCACTTGACGGCCATTGTCAGCACTGCCCCCTCCCTGGTACATACATGACGCTCTCTCTCATTGTTGAAAATGCCTTCCTCTCCTTAATTTATTTAACTGGCTGATACACAGTTATATCCCTGCACAGTCACAGTGACCTGAAATATTAATGGGTCCACTCTTAATAGAAGCAGTTGACAACATAACTGAACAATTTTCTGTATCACAGACACGATAACAGCAACACCACCGTTGCTGGTGCAGTTGACTGGGAATGTTGGTGTAAGATGGCCGAGTAGTGTTATTTCTAGACTATTAATCCAAGGTCCCAGGAAATGATCCACGGCAGACGGTGGAATTTTAATTCAATAAAATACATGGAATGGTGAAACTATTAAGCCATCGTTGATCTTCAGAAGAAACCCACCTGGCTCATTAACATCCTTTAGGGAAGGAAATGTGCCATCCTCGCCTGGTCTGGCCTTCATGTGACTCCAGACCAACAGCAATGAGGTTGACTCTCAACTGCCTTTTGGAATGACCAAACCAGTCACTCAGTTAGTTCAATTACTACAAAGTCTCAAAGAAATGAAACAGGACAGACATATGTACCAGCAACATACAACACGTGGAGTGCAATGGTTCAAGACAGCAGCTCACAAACACCTTTTCAAGGGCAACTAGGAAAGGGAAATAAATGCTAGCCCAGCTAGTCACACCTACAAATCATAAATGAATAAATGAAGATGATTACATTCAGGGGAGACAGACTGAGGGGGCATTCCTTATTTTAAACAAGGGCTTGGATATATGTCTACATGGTCATGATATTCAGGAAGATGGAAAAAGGTGAAAAAATGTAATTAATTTCACATTGTATTTCCATCACACCTGATCGTCAACAATCCCTTTCTTTGCTTATTTTGCTCAAGCTCTCTCTTTCTCCATTTATTCAGCTCATTCCTTCTCCCCTTCAAAACAAGCATCCCTGTCACCAGCATAAATCACACTATTTGCCAGATGACTTCTGTTCTGATGTTAGTTCAATGGACTCGAAATGCCAACTCTGTATTTATTTCATCAGAGCCAGCTAAACCTGTTCAGTTTCCTCATTACTTTGTTTCATTTCCTTTCAGATTTCTGACATCTTTCTTTCTTTGATTAAACCTTTTTTTAATTTCATGGAATGTAGACATCACTGGCAAGAGACACTTTGATAACCATCATTAATTGCCTTTGACTGTGACCATTCCACAAGACATTATAGAGGCAAACACATTGTTCTGGGCCTGAATTCACACTTAATCCAGACCAGGTAATAATGATAGATTTCTGTACTAAAGGACATCAGTGTAATGAGATAGTTTTTTGACAGAATGCTGCTGGTTTTATGGTTGTTTTAGTGAAATTCACTTTTGTTCCAATTCTTATCATTAGAATTTAAGTTCTGCCAACAACTCTGGTAGGATTTGAAACATTATCTTTATTATAAAACCCTGTGCCTCTGAATTACCTGCCCAGTGACTTAACCACTCTAACATGGTGTCCCTATCGTTGCTTACTTTCCAGACAAGAACAAGGGTGTGATCAAATTATTTGTAACTGGAAGAATGGCCAGAAGAGAGCTGGAACCATAAAGTCTGAATTTTACAAAGGCATAGATAATGGTTTATTCAGCAACAGCACAAAGGCAGAGGTGGAGAGTGGAGATATTATGGAGCTAATATAGGGCACGTTTGGTGATGGGGACAATAAAGAGAAATAAATCTAAAAAAGGCCCTCAATGTTGTGTACAAGTCTTGTTCTCAGATGTTTGTGAAGGATGAGCCTGAAATTCACGGATAATGAAGCGAGGCTTTAACTGAAACTGAAGATAATTGTTTCCATCTTTTCCAAATACTGGTAACAGAAGCAGCAATAGAGTTGAATATACTTTATGGAAGTAATGACTGGACAGAGATAGAGAAACTTACCAGGAACACCAACAATAGCGAGAATGGGATAGTAACCAGCCTGAATAATCATCAGTACAGCTTCTATCTGATCTAGTAATGTTGACCAAGATGCGGTAAGTTTGAAAAGACTCCAGGATAAACTCCTGTCCGTTGTTGTAACATTCCAGTCTATTGTTCTCAGATTCCGATCCATTGTTGTAACATTCCAGCCTATTGTTCTCAGATTCTGATCTCTCCACCCCCTCCGTCTGCAGCTGCTGATCCCTGTTGGTGCTGTAGCTGATGTTCCTGCTCACACCATGGGATAAGACATTGAAAGGAGCCCTTTAGTAATAGAAGAGGGAAAGCTTCCTGTGATGCCATTAGAATCCATAGAGACTGACATCAATCACAGTCACTGAACAAACAGTTTCAATTAACCCCCTTCAGTACACCTTCAGTGAATCTTCAGTTCACAATAATAACTGGACTGGATTGGATGTAAACATCGTTGGTTATTGGTCTTATATCCCATCACCAATTGCTCTAACAAGTCTGTAGTGAGAGAGAATGATAGATATTTTCATTTTGCAGGCTAGATTATTCTGCCTTGTTGTCCATGTGCAATGCTGTAACCACCTACACCAACACCCTCCCAAAAAAACACAACCAAAATGTTATGAGAGATAAAAGGTACTGCAGATGCTGGCGAATCCGAGATAACAAGCATGGGGCTGGATGAACACAGCAGGTCAAGCAGCATCATAGGAGCAGGAAGTTTTCCTGCTCCTATGAT
>JAHRHZ010000134.1:2371804-2435137 GCA_024137785.1 Ginglymostoma cirratum
TGCTTTAAAGTAGCAACATTTACATTTCCTGATTCAGCTTACCAAAAACAAAGCCAAACTTGGAGTGTACATTGATGTTGTTCATTAGACCCCATGGACGAAACAGTCAGGGACAGAATGAATGTGACATTGGTTCACAGAAAGAGCGGAATCAGGGCAGTGGCTGTAGAGACTGGAGAGGAGGTCAGTGATATCTCAATGTCACCAGTATTTAGCTAGCACTTATTCTGACAGAAGGAATGAAATGTAATGCAGAGCAAGGAAACAGGTTATAGTTGGGAGATGGAGTGCCAAACAACAATGTGAACATAGCATGATGACTTTAAATGTGATGTAGGGAATCATCTTATGCGTATACACTGTTTAATCATGGAGAATGCAGATTGATAAGATTGTTCATATCTGTACAGGTCATTCAGAATTAAAAGCAGGCAAATATTTCAAAATATTTGGAGGGAAGCTATGAAGAAAGGTTGAGTAGACTAGGATTATTTTCATTAGAAAGACGGAAATTGAGGGGGGACCTGATTGAGGTCTACAAAATCATGAGGGAGAGAGACAAGGTGGATAGCAAGAAGTTTTTTCCCAGAGTGGGGGACTCAATTACTAGGGGTCATGAGTTCAAAGTGAGAGGAGGAACGTTTACAGGAGATATGCTTGGAAAGTTCTTTATGCAGAGGGTGGTGGGTGCCTGGAGCACGTTGCCAGTGGAGGTGGTAGACGCAGACACGTTAGTGTCTTTTAAGATGTATCTGGACAGGTACATGGATGGACAGGGAGCAAAGGGATACAGATCCTTAGAAAATAGATGACAGGTTTAGACAGAGGATCTCGATCGGCGCAGGCTTGGAGGGCCGAAGGGTCTGTTCCTGTGCTGTAATTTTCTGTGTTCTTTGTTTTTGTCGGAAAGGGAGATAGTAGTATAATAATAGTAGGGATACAGCTCATGCCCAGCTGGTGCAGAGATGATGGCCTGAGTGACCACCACCTTTGCTGTAATTATTCTGAGATATGCATGAAAAGTTTTCAGATCCTGAGAGGACAAGCTTTGTCAGTGAATGACACAGACTGTGCCGCCATGAATAATCTATTTTTGTTGTCTCACGAAGTGTGCCTGCCTCGAAAATGTCTTTTCAATCAAAAAAGATTTCCTGAAATTCATGCATTTGGGAGGGAGATAGAAAGAAATTATTCTTTGAAAATTAAAGAAGAAACACACTCTGGTGTAATACAAGTGTAACCGACACAACAGCTCTAAGGGAAACGGGAATGGAGCATATTGTCCAAGTATAACCAGGTTCAACTTCTGGACCCGTCAAGGAAAGCAAAATGCTAGAGATTATGGAAATATGAATTACAAACAGAATTTGGTGGAGAAACGCACAAATGAGGCAACATCTGGAGGCAGATTTAGAGTTCACAAATCAAGTCTGATATGAACCTGTTCTGAAAAAGTCATATTGGACTCACTAAGTAAATTCTGTTTCTCTCTGTTCAGATGTTACTAGAACTAATGACTTTTACCCAGCATTTCTTTTTTTCTTTTTTGGGCTATTGCAATTTGTCTGATTTGAATCCAAACAGTGAAGCTGCCATTTGAGTTGAATCTCAAGTATTTTAATGTGTTCAGCTTAAACAGTGTTCAGTTCTGGTCAACTGTGTAGAATTCTGTTCACTTCATTATAGGAAAAATGTGGAATCTTTAGAAAGGGTGCAGAGGAGATTTACTAGGATGCTGCGTGGACTGGAGGGCAGGTCTTATGAGTAAAAGTTGAGAGAGATAGGGCTCTTTTCATTGGAGCGAAGAGGGATGATCAGTGCCATGATAGAGGCGTATAAGATGATGAGAGACAGAGACAGACGGGATAGTTAGAGACTTTTTCCCAGGGCGGAAATGTCTATTACGAGGGGGCATAATTTTAAGGTGATTGCACGAATGTATAGGGGAGATATCAGAGCTAGGTTCTTCACAAAGAGAATGGTGGGTGTGGGTAATGCACTTCCAGCAGTGGTAGTGGAGTCAGATATTTCAGAGACTTTTAAGGGACTCTTGCGTAGGCATATAGAGGATTTTAAAATGTAGGGTATGAGGATAGATTGATCTTAGTAGGATAATAGGTCGGCACAACATCGTGGGCTGAAGGTCCTGCACTGTGCTGTACTGTTCTGTGTCCTATGATCTATTTGGTAATGGCCATTAAATGCGACATGGCAAAGTTTCTGTATAAATAATCCCTAATATGGATGGCGTGTTGCATTGAGGTAAATTGCCATGAAAAGTTTGAACTCAGTGGCACTGATATCGCACAATTAGTCCTCTGAAAGTAACTGATTGAAAATGATGGGGATCGTTATCTCAATGTTATGCCATGTTCCTGAGGTCACTCGGGTTACACTCATCTAACAAAGTGTCACCGTTCTGAGGCTTCAGACTAAACTATGAAAACATAAAATATCTTGCTATTTTAGTTAGGACACATTCATTCATGGGTTTTGGCAGGCATTAGCGAGGCAGACATAGGGCTGACTTTCCAAAACTCTTCTAATCCAACTGGTGCAGATATATGCACAGAGCTTTTTGTAAGGGAACTCCAATATTTTTAACTCATTATAGTGAAGAAACAACAATTTATTCCCTATCCAGGATGACATGTGACTTGAATGACAACTTGCAGAGAGTGGGTTTCCCATTGTTCAGTTGAGGACATTACCAGTGCAGGATTCTCTTCAATTCCCATTGATCACATTTTTGCTCAGGGTCCTTGATATTGCAATGAGTCAAGGTCGACTGGTGGCATGGGAAGTTACTCTGATCTCACTTCAATTGACTTGGCAACATCAACTGAAGCAATAAAGAGTGAAAGTACAGAATACTGTTTGAACAAAATGCTCAGTGTCCTCACAATATTGCACAGAAATTTGAGGCATGGATTTCCGATTCTGTCAGGAGACAATTGTCCTATTCATGATGAGGCAATTTGGTTAAGTGCCCTGTCAGAGGGGCAGAACGAAGATTCATCTGTACTATGGGGGAAAAAAAAACTATCCCATTTCCAATACGCCAGACAGTGGAAAACACACACTTGTCTGCTCCTATTCGACATTGATCATTTCAAGCTCATCATTCACTGATGACCAGTGGCAACATAGAAATCAGCAGCTTCCATCATCCTAGTTGGAGGACAAAAAGGGAAATGGAGGGATGGGGAACTGGGAAAAAACGGGGAAGTTGTGGGATAGACAGTGGGGGTGGTAGAAGAGGGCTGTGAAAGGAGATGGCCATTGGAAGGGTATGTAGCAGCAGAAATGTCAGCGCAAGGGAAGCAGAAGTGTAAGGAAGAAGGAGGAGGAGGAGTAGCAGATGAGGTATTAATGACAGGGAAAAGCATGTATTTGGAAAAGAGAGATTGATGGCCAATCAAATATTACTGTTCAGGAAAATCGGTATGTGATTTCGACTGATAATTAAGAAAATATTTCTGATGCTTCTTTTCTAACACTTGGTTCTCATTTAGATTTTACACTCACTCTGCCTTTCTGCATTTCCAACAAGTGCAGATGAAATGTTTTTCTCCCCTAGTGCATTGTCTTAACATTCTTTTTTCCAAGGCAGACATGAGAATAAGGTTTGAGCTCCTACAGCGTGTCCATAATGTAGAACTTAATTGTATCTTTATCCTCATCACTCTATCTCTGTCAAACAAACTTAATGAATGAGGCTGTGTCCATCCTGCAGATGAAAAATTCTTTCAGCTCTGACTATTTCAGGGAATGTTATGAAGAGCATGTGCCAGGCCCACGTAAAATATAAATGTTTCAGTACAAGACACCAAAACTTATACCACCAATAATGACGTTAAAGCTTTATGAATATAACGTTCAGAGGGGCAGAATGGAAAAGGAGAATTCAGCTCCATGTGCAAAATATTATCTGTGATTCCAAAATAAAAGTTCTCGACTGCATCACATTGTAAATTCATCAAAATAAGAGGAAAAAGTCTGAAAATTTCAATTCTTCCTCCGAAAATAACATCTGAAAAACAGGAAGAAAATCAAGGTTTGTTTGTGATATTCATAAATGATGATTATGAGAATGTGGGAGATGTGGGGGCTAGCAGTGTAGGGAGAGGTTATGATAGGTAATTTTGTGGATGTCACAAAGATTAGCCAAGTGGTTCATAATGAGGAGGAAAGTGATAGGCTACAGGACAATACAAACAGCTTGTTCAGATGGCCAGATCAGAGTCTGATGCAATTAAACACTGATAAATGTGAGTTGATGCACTTCAGAAGTAACAAGACAAGAAAATACTCAAACGGTGAATGGAGGCTAGATTTGTTCACGTTTATCTTTGGAACAGAGAAAGTCGAGGGAAAAGCCTAATCAAGGCGTGTAAGAGCATGAGAGGTATGGACAGGATTAACAGGCAGCAGCTGTTCACCTTCCACGAAGGGTCAACAACAAGGAGACACACTGTTAAAGTGAATGGTAAGAGGTTGAGAAAGGATTTGGGCAATTTGTGTTGAATCCAGAAAATGGTACATGGGTGGAATACACTGCTTTGGAGTGTGGTTAAGGCAGGTAACATCAGAAACTTTAAAAAGCAGTTGGATCAGCACCTGGTGGTGCAGACTCGAGGGGCCTTTTCTCGATTGTATGATTATATGTGGTAGCAGCCATGAAATCTCTGATATATTTCAAAGTACTAGCCAACAGAACTTGTTTTTTTCTGTTCTATCAACTATGCTCAGTAGGTGGTTATTTTACAAATCAGAATCATCTCGAGGAGTATCAGCACTTACTCAACCTAGGACAGCCCACTATATCTGAGAACATCCAGGGTTTTTCAAATGGTCAGTGCAAGATTATTCCAGCTGTTTGTCACTATTATTTTAACAAAACAAATAACATGGATACAGCTTTTCCTTCATTATAATAAATACTTTTAGCTGTAAGTGTGTCATTTCTCAAAAGAAGAATCAGCTCCTTCTTCCCAAGTAGACACTTTGAGAATGCACTTGTTCTCCTGCCAATTGTTAACTCTCACTTCCGTACAGTGCGAATGAACTTGTTGACTGTTTCCACAATCTGATTCCAAAGAGAATGTTTCCGTTTGGGCCAAGGTTGTGAATGCTCCCAAACTAACAGGCCATATTGACAGGGGAGGAAAACAGCAGGCACCCAACTGATTCCTCAGCACCGTTTCGCAATCCTCAATTCCTGCAGCAATGTCTGTCCTTATTCCAAAATATGTGGACACCATTCAGGTTTCGCTGCTAAATGGATAACAAGAATAGTTGTTCAATGCTGCTGGGCAGGACTTACATCCAACAGGAGGTAATACAAAAGCCGTCCTTTGATATTCAGTGAGATAAACAACTTCCAATGACAAATATCCTGTGTGTAACTATTCATCAGAAATTCAACTGGTCCAGCCACGTAAAAGAGCAGATCACAGAAACTCTACAGTGTGGAAACAGGCCATTCGGCCCAACAAGTCCGCACCACCACTCTGCAGAACATACTACCAAGAACCACTCCCCTACCCCTGCATTTCCCATGTCTAACCCACGTAACCTAAACATCCCTGGGCACTATGGGCAATTTGGCATGGCCAATCCACATCCCCTGCACTTCTTTGGACTGTGGGAGGAAACCAGAGCACCTGGAGGAAGCCCGTGCAAATGGGTGGAGAATGTGCAAACTCCACACGGACAATCGCCCAAGGGTGGAATTGAACGTGGGTCCCTGGAGCTGTGAGGCAGCAGTGCTAACCACCGTGCTGCCCCAAGAGACTCACATTTATTAAAATTAAACTCTATCTGCCACTCCTCCGCCCATTGGCCCATCTGATCAAGATCCCATTGTACTCTGAAGTAACCTTCTTCAGTGTCCATTGCATTTCCAATTTTGGTGCATCTTTTGGCTGGAACTTTTCGAAGCCAATTAATGCTGTTCGAGATACATTAAAATCCCGAATGAATTAAAAAGTAAGCCTGATTTTCTAATAAATTATTGAATTTTGTCGATTTTTTTATTGATCTATTGAGCTAATTGATGCCTTTGAAGTTGTGGGGTATATTTGCAAAACTCAGTTCATGCATAAATTGACAGAAAAGGCAAACTGACAGCTCAGGTAACAGATAATACAACATAACATAGCATTTAAGAAGCAGCTGCAGGAGCACTCAAAAATGCCAGGGCATAGTGGGCTATAGACCTCGAGGTAAGTGAGATTAATGTAGTTTGGTGGCTTTTGACTGGAATAGCCATGTTGAGCTAGAGGTCCTGTTTGTATGCTGAATGAATCTATGACCTTAATTTTGAAAACATAAAATGCAATATCACAATTCCCAAAGCTGTGAGCATCAAGTGGTGAGGATTACAATCGCCAAGGCCACACAGCATCCTGACTTGGATCGATACCATTGTCCCTTCATTGTAACTTGTTCAGAGTCCTGTAACTCTCCTTGAAATATATTTGTTAGTGGCCCAGCACCATGTCGTTCAAAACCATATTCTGAATGGAAATTAAATAGACGCAATACATGCTGGTCTTGCTAACAAAACTCATCGCACAGGAATAAATGAAATGAATTGCACTATTAAAGACATCTATTTGGCCCAATTTGATTTATAAAGCAGTTTTAATGATATTTTTACTTTTTCCCACATCTCTGGTCTTTCAAGAAATTTCCCAGTACTGTTTCAAAACCACTTTTGGAAGCTGTGCCCATCATTCTGAAAGGGAGAGCCTTCATGGCCATGTGAATTCTCTCATTGTCTTCCCATATCTGAAGACAATAGAAATGTAGAAACTAGGATCAGGAATAATTGATTGGACAACTCAAACCAATTCCACCATGTTTTGAGATCTTGGATGATCTGATTGCTGGCTTAAATAAACATTCCTCTCCACCCCTCATAATATTAGTGCAGCATTCTTCGTCAAAAATCTGTCTGCCTCTGCCTTAATAATATTCAATGACTTATCCACCATCTCTCTCTGGAAAGAGTTCCATACAACCTTTTGAGAGGGTTAAAAAATTCACCATTTTTTTAAAAACTGGGATGTTCTTCAGTTTTACAGTCCATCCATGAGTGGTAATCTCTTGCACAAAGTGAAATCGTGTTTCAGCATTCAACTTGAAAAGACTGGGTGGAATATTCCGGGTTTAACCAAGATCAGGTGTCATTCGCTGAAAGTCCAATAGATACAGTGCTAGCCTGGTCAAGATTTCCTCCCAAGATAAAAACTTCTCACAGGAATCAGTTCAGTGAAACGTTTCTGGATGACTTCTCATATCATTATGCCCACAGCTCTCTCAAAGCAGTGTCACCATTATCCTGTAAAACTGTCGAAAAACTGCCCTACTTCTGAATGCATTCTGTTTCATAAAGTTTTAGCATTTACATTGACTCCCTAAAAAATGATGTACTTGCATTTTTTTTCTAACATATGTTCCTGGTTCCTCGATACCTCAGTTTTGAAAACTCTCCATTGGAAAAATACATGCTTTTCCATTCAAACCTTGGAAGTGTTCGAACGTAGACACATTTTCCCTATTATGCTGCATACACCAATAAATTTCTGTTCACTGGACACATCTAGACCCCTTTATTGATTTGTGTCTTCATCCTATTTTCTCTTTCTAACCTTTTCAATGTTCATACTCTTTCATAATACAGTCATAACATTTTGCCAAATTTATACATTGTGGCAACATTTAGAGGAGGCAATGGCCTCGTGGTATTATCACTGAACTATTAATACAAATACCCACGTAATGTTCTGGAGACCTGTGTTAGAATCCCACAATAGCTGATGGTGGAATTTGAATTCAACAAATATCTGGAATTTAGAGTCTAATGACGACCACAAATTCATTGCCAATTGTCAGAAAAATCCATCTGGTTCACTAATGTCATTTCGGGAAAAATGACATTCTTACTTGGCCTAGCCTACATGTGACTCCAGACCCACAGAAATATGGTTGACTGTCAGTTTGCGACAATGCTAACGTGTTTTGTTGTCTCATCACCCATTTCCCGGTCTGCATTTGCAGAAAATATGCTTTAAATCTCAAAAGAATTGTCAACTCTCTTTGCTTCAGATGTAAATGGACATTTGTCCTTTTATTATGAAATTGACATGTTAAGTAAGGACTGCCTGTCAGACTGTGACATTTTGATTTTTTTTACTCCAGGCAATTAAACATCAGGAATTAGAAAACAGGAATAGGCCGTCTGGTTTACCAGTCTGCTCTGCCAATCAACAAGACCTGATTGCACTTTGATCTCCACATTACTGTCTTGTTCTCCACACACCAAGCAAGCCTGCGTCTCCCTCAACTGAACTCCTATAAGCACGCCGCCCCAACCATCACATGGAAACTAAAAGCCAAAGAACTGCAGATGCAACAACAAACGAACATAGGAATTAAGAGCGGGAGTAGGCAATTCAGCCCTTGGAGTCCACTGTGATACTTATTATGATCATAGCTAATCTTATCCAGTCTCAAGTCAACTTTCTTGTCTGGTCCACATAGCCCTTTGTCCCACTTTTCATGAGAAACACTTTTCTTTCTTTCTTGAATCTGTTGATTGATCCTGCCTCCACTGTACTCGGTGGCAGTAAGTTCCACAGATTCACAAACTTCTGAGAGAAGTCGTTTTGCCTCATGTCAGTTTTTAACCAACCTCTTCTCATTCAATATCTATGGCAACTTGTTCAAGGCGTTCCCACAACAGGACATGTTGCCAATGTCCACCTTATCAATGTCTTTCAGCATTCCATATACCTTAATCACATCCTCTCTCATTCCTTTGTACTCCAGCGAATATAAGCCCAAGCTATTCAATCTCTGCTCATATGACGACCCTTTCATCCCTGAAATCAAACTGCTAATCCTCCTCTGAACAGACTCAAGTGGCCACCATATCCTTCCTCAACTAAGGAGACCAAAACAGGACACAATACTCCAGGTGTGGTCTCACCAAAGCCTTACATAATTTAATAGCACTTCTTCCCTTTTCTAGTACATTTCTTTTGCAATAAACGTCAGGGTTTAATTTGCCTATCATATTGTATGCTGCACCTGCCTATCTACTTTGAGATTCATACACAAAGACACCTATGTCCTTCATCGTTGATGCACTTTGAATCTGCTTCTACTTAAATAATAATTTACCCTCTTTTTTTCCATCCAGAATAGAACACCTCGCACTAATCCACATTAAACTGAAGCTGCCAAACTCTGGTCCATTCTCCTAGCCTATCAATATTCATCTGTAAACTCTTTATCTCCTCATCATAGCCCACATTACCACTTGTTTTAATGTCATCCATGAATTGTACCATATTTAATTCTGTCTCTGCTTCCAGATCATTTGAATAATTTGTTAAGGTCCGAGAACTGAAACCTGCACCACCTCACTAGTTTCAGTTCACTGTGCAGAGAAGGTCCCATTTATCCTGACGTTCTGTTTTCTCTCAGTTAGCCTATCATCTATCTAAGTCAATACAGTATCATTAACCCCATCAGCTCTACGTTTCTGGATCAGTCTTTTACGTGGCACCTTCTTAAGTGCATTCTCGATGCCTAAATATACCACATCCACTGGATCCTCAATATGCAGCTTCCTGTTTACATCATCAAAGAACTCCAGCAGATTTTTCAAGCACGACCTGCCCTTCATGAAATCGTGCTTATACCGATACTCAAAACTTCCAAACCCAGTAACATCTTGGTGTATCTCTTTCGAACCCTCTCCAGCTTAAAAATATCCTTCCTATAACTGGGTAACCAGAATTGGACACAGTATTCCAGAAGAGGCCTCCCGAATGCCCTGTCCAACCTCAACATTTAGAATGAATATAATAGAATCCTACAGTGAGGAAACAGGGCCTTCAACCCAGCAAATCCACACCAATCCTCAGAACATCCCACCCAGACCCATCCCCCTATAACCCACCTAATTTAAACATCCTTGAATACTATGGGCAATTTAGCATGGCCAATCCACCAAACCTGCATATCTTTGGACTGTGAGAGGAAACCGGAGCAAACCCACGCAGACATGGGGAGAACGTGCAAACTCCACACAGTCAGCCTGAGGCTGGAACTGAACCCAGGTCCCTGGTACTATGAGGCAGCAGTGCTAACCACTGAGACACTGTGCCGCCAACATAACGTCCTAACTCCGATATTCGAAGGACTGAGCAATGAAAGCTAGTGTGCCAAATGCCTTAACAATCCTGTCTACATGTGACGCAACTTCAAAGAGTTATGTACCTGCACCCCTAGGTCCCGGTATTCTCCAACATGATCGAAGGTCCTACCATTAATTGTATAAGCTTGACCATTGTTTTTGTACCAAAATGCAATACATCGCATTTACCCAGATTGAAATCCATCAGCCCATTGACTGGGATAGGGAGGGAGCAAGGGAGCAAGTTAAGCGAGGGACGGGGAAGGAGCAACGGATAGGGCAGGAGAAAGGTACGGGTAGCGAGGGAAGGGGAGGGATGGTGCAACAGGGAGTGAGCGAGGGAGAGAGAACGAGGCAGTGAAAGAGAGTGAGCGAGGGTCAGGGAGCGAGGGACAGGGAGAGATGGAGGGAGTGAGGGATGAGGAGGGCGCGAGAAAGGGACGCGGAGGGAGGGGGCAAGGGATGTGGAGGGAGCGAGCGAGGTAACGAGGGACAGGGAGCAAGTGAGGGACGGGGAGGGAGCAATGTAGCGATGGTTGGGGAGGGAGCGAGGGAACGAGGGGCTGTGAGGGAGCGAGGGGCAGAACTAGTGAGTGAGGGACGTGGAGGGAGGAAGGGAACAAGGGTTGGGGAGGGAGGGAGCAAGGGACGGGGACAGAGGCAGCGAGGGACAGGGAGTGAGGGAGGGAGAGAGGGACAGTGAGGGATGGGGAGGGAGCGAGGGAATGAGAGATGGGGTGGGAGTGAGGGAGCGAGTGAGTGAGGGACAGAGCGAGTTAGTGAGAAACAGAGCAATGGAGCGAGAGACTGAGCTAGGGAGAGAGAAAGGGACTGAGTGATGGGGCAGGAGCAAGGGGCGGGGAGGGAGAGAGGGAGGGAACGAAGGACAGGGAGGAAGGTACTGAGGGGCAGGGAGGAGGCAAGGGACGGGGAGGGAGTGAGGTACGTGGAGCGAGGGAGGGAACAAGGGTTGGGTAAGGAGGGAGCAAGTGAAGAGGAGGCTGTGAGCGAGGGATAGGGAGTGAGTGAGGGAATGAGGGATGGGGTAGGAGTGAGGGAACAAGTGAGTGAGGGCCGGAGCAAGTGAGCGAGAGACTGAGCAATGGAGCGAGGGACTGAGCGAGGGAGCGAGTGACAGGGCAGGACCGAGGGATGGGGAGGGAGACAGGGAGGGAACAAGGGACAGGGAAGGAGGTAGTGAGGGACGGGGAGGGAGTGAGGACGGGGAGGGAGCAAGGGACGGGGGGTGCGATGAAGTGAGTGAACGAGGGATGGAGCGTGGGAGGGAGGAATGGAGCGAGAGAGCGAGGTTCAGAGTGGGGGAACCGAGGGACAGGGAGTGATGGAGGGAGCGAGGGACGGGAGGACGGGAGAACGGGACGAGGAGGGAGGAAGAAAGGGACGGAGAGGGGGCGAGCAAGGGATGCGGAGGGAGCGAAGGACAGGGAGGGAGCGAGGGAGTGAGAGACAGTGTGATGGAGAGAGGGATGGAGTGAGGGAGAGAGGGACGAGGAGGGAGGGAGTGAGGAATGGGGATGGAGTGAGTGCAGGAGCGAGGAATGGGAGGGAGCGAGTGACGGGGAAGGTGTGATAGAGTGAGGGAGCCATTGAGTGAGGGACAGAGGGAGTGAGCGAGAAATGGATCGAGGGATTGGGAGGGAGCGAGGGACAGGGAGGGAGGTAGCGAGGGACAGGGAGGGAGTGAGGGATCAAGGGACGGTGACGTAGTGAGGGACATGGAGGAAGGTATCAAGGGACGGAGAGGGAACGAGGGATAGTGACGTAGTGAGGGACAGGGAGGAAGGTATCAAGGGACGGAGAGGGAACGAGGGACGGTGATGTAGTGAGGACAGGGAGGGAGCAAGGAAGCAAGGGATGGGGAAGGAGCGACGGACAGGGCGGGAGATAGGGACGGGTAACAAGGGAAGGGGAGGGAGGGTGCCACAGGGAGTGAGCGAGGGAGAGAGAACGAGGCAGCGAAAGAGAGGGAGCGAGGGGCCGGGAGTGAAGGACAGAGAGGGAGAGAGGGACAGGGAGGGAGAGATGGATGGGGAGGGAGCGAGGGATGGGGATGGAGCAAAGGACGGAGTGAGGGACAGGGAGGGAGCAATGAAGCGAGAGACGGGAGGGAGGGAGGGACGGGGAGGGATCGAGGGATGGTTGGAAGGGCGATGAGGGAGCGAGGGCGGGTTTGGGAGAGCAAGAGCGAGTGTTTGGGAGGGATTGAGGGAGTGAATGAGTGAGGAACAAAGCGAGTGAGTGAGAGACGGATTGAGGGACAGAGTGGGAGTGAAGGAGCAAGGGACGGCGAGGGAGCGAGGGATGGGGTGGAGGCGAGGGACAGGAAGGGTGCGAGGAAGCGAGTGAGCGAGGGTCAGAGTGAGGGAGTGAGGGACAGGGAGGGATGGAGCGAGCGATGGATGGGGAGGGCGGGAGAAAGGGATGAGGAGGGAAGGTGCAAAGGACGGGGAGGGAGCGAGCGAGGTAGCGAGGGACAGGGAGGTAGTGAGGGACTGGGAGGGAGCAAAGTAGCTATAGTTAGGGAGGGAGAAATGGAACGAGCGAGCGAGCGAGCAGCTGCGAGGGAGCTAGGGACGGAGTGAGGGAGCAAGGGGCGGAGCTAGTGAGTGAAGGGCGTGGAGTGAGAGAGGGAACAATAGTTGGGGAAGGAGGGAGCAAGGGACGGGGACAGAGGGAGTGAGGGACGGGGAGTGAGGGAGGGAGAGAGGGATGGGGAGGGAGCGAGGGAACGAAGGATGGCGTGGGAGTGAGGGAGGAAGTGAGCGAGGAACGAAGCGAGTGAGCGAGAGACGGAGTGAGGAACAGGGAGGGAGCAAGGAAGCGAGGGACAGGGAAGGAGCGACGGACGGGGCGGGAGATAGGGACGGGTAGTGAGGGTAGGAGAGGGAGGGTGTGACAGGGAGTGACCGAGGGAGAGAGAACGACACAGCAAAAGAGATGGAGCAAGTGGGAGGGAGCGAGGGATGGGGAGGGAGTGAGGGACGGAGTGAGGGACAGGGAGGGAGCAAGGAAGCGAGGGACGGGAGGGAGGCACGATGAGGTAGGGAGAGATGGGTTGGGAGTGCCGGAGCGAGTGTTTGGGAGGTACTGAGGGAGTGAGTGAACGAGAGACCGAGTGAAGGACATAGCGGAAGTGAAGGAGCGAGTGACTGCGAGAGAGCAAAGGATGGGGAGGAGGCGAGGGATGGGGAGGGTGCGAGGAAGCAAGTGTGAGGGATGGAGCAAGGGAGCGAGGAACGGAGCGAGAGCACAAGGGCAGAAGTGAGGGACAGGGAGGGATGGAGGGAGTGAGGGATGGGGAAAGTGGGAGAAAGGGACGAGGAGGGAGGGAGCAAGGGACGGGGAGGGAGCAAGCGAGGTAGCGAGGGTCAGGGAGGAAGTGAGAGATGGAGAGGGAGCAAGGTAACGATGGTCGGGGACGGAACGATGGAGCGAGGGAGCAAGGGGCTGCGAGGGAGCGAGGGACAGAACGAGGGAGCGAGGGGCCGAGCTAGTGAGTGAGGGACGTGGAGGGAGGGAGGGAACAAGGGTTGGGAGGGAGGGAACAAGGGACGGGGACAGAGGCAGCGAGGGACAGGGAGTGAGGGAGGGAGAGAGGGACATGAGGGATGGGGAGGGAGCGAGGGAGTGAGGGATGGGGTGGGAGTGAGGGAGCGAGTGAGTGAGGGACAGAGCGAGTTAGTGAGAGACAGAGCAATGGAGCGAGAGACTGAGCTAGGGAGAGAGAAAGGGACTGAGTGATGGGGCAGGAGCAAGGGGCGGGGAGGGAGAGAGGGAGGGAACGAAGGACAGGGAGGAAGGTACTGAGGGGCGGGGAGGAGGCAAGGGACGGGGAGGGAGTGAGGTATGTGGAGCGAGGGAGGGAACAAGGGTCGGGTAAGGAGGGAGCAAGGGAACAGGAGGCAGGGAGCGAGGGATAGGGAGTGAGTGAGGGAATGAGGGATGGGGTAGGAGCGAAGGATGGGGCGGGTGCAAGGGAATGAGGGATGGGATGGGAATGAGGGAGCTAGTAAGTGAGCGATGGAGCGAGCGAGAGATGGAGCAGGCTTGGATGTACGGAGTGAGGGACGATCAGGGATGGGGAGAGATGGAGCGAGGGACGGAGATGGACGAAGGGGTAGAGAGGGAGGGAACGAGGGACAGGGATGGAGATAACGAAGGACGGGGAGGTAGCCAGGGAGTGAAGAAGCGAGGGGCTGGGAAGGAGCTAGGGACGGGGAGAGAGAGAGGGGCAGGGAGGGAGGAACAGGGAGGGTGGGGCCGACAGGGAGTGAGTGAGGGAGAGGGAACGAGGGACCGACAGGGAGGGAGCAATGGGGAGTGAGGGAGGGACGGGAAGGGAGAGAGGGACGGGGAGGGAGGGATGGGGAGGGAGAGAGGGATGGAGAAGGAGCGAGGGAAGAGCAAGGGATTGGGAGGGAACGAGGGGCCGAGTGAGCAAGGGATGGAGCAAGTGAGCGAGGGACAGAACGAGGGAGCGAAGGACTGGGCGGGAGGGAGCAAACGACGGGAAGTGAGGGAGCGAGGAATGGCAATGGAGCAAGGGATGGGGAGGGAGCAAGCAAGAGTGCGAGGAATGGTGAGGGTGTGAGAGACCGGGAGGGAGCGAGTTAGTGAGGGATGGAGTAAGTGAGCGAGAGATGTAGCGAGAGAGCGAGGGACAGAGCGAGGGACAAGGACGGAGCAAGGGATGGGTAGCGAGGGACAGGGAGTCAGGGAGCGACAGGGAGTATGCAATGAAGAGGGAACGAGGGAGCGACGAGGGACCGAGGGGTAGGGAACAAGGGTCAAGACAGGAGAGAGGGATGGGTAGTGAGCGAGGGATGGGGGGGGGTTAGGAATGGAGAGACAGTGATTGACGGGGAGGGAGGGATGGGCAGGATTGAGGAACGGGTGGGAGGGACGAGGATGGAGCGAGAGACGGGTTGGGAGTTCTGGAGCGAGAGGGCGAGGGACGTAGAGACTGAGCGAGAGACGGAGCGAGGGACAGAGCCAGAGTGAGCGATGGCGAGAAGCAAGGGATGGGAAGACAGCGAGGGAGTGAGGGACAAGGAGGGTGTCAGGAAGTGAGTGAGCGAGGGATGGAGCGAGGGACTGAGGAACGGAATGAGAGAGCAACGCTCAGAGCGAGGGAGCGAGGGACGGGGAGGGATGGTGGGAACAAGGGACAGGGAGGGAGGGAGCATGTAACAGGGAGGGAACGAGCGAGCTAGCAAGGGACAGGAAGGGAGCAATGGAGCGACGGAGTGAGGGACTGGGAGGGAGCAAGGGATTGTAAGGGAGTGAGGGTTGGGGAGGGATAGAGTGAGGAAGTGAGGGATGGGGAGGGAGTGAGGGGACAAGTAATCAAGTGACAGAATGAGTGAGCGAGACACGGACCGAGGGACGCGCAGTGAGGGACAGAGAGAGTGACAGTTAGGGATGGGGAGAGAGGGAGCAAAAGATGGAGGTGGAGGAAGAGAAGGAAGGAGAGGGAGAGATGGAGGGAACGAGGACAGGCAGAGAAAGAGTGAGGGACGGGGAGGCAGCGAGGGAGCAAGGGACGGGGAGGGTGCGAGAAAGTGAGGAACGGAGCTAGAGAGCAAGGGTCGGAGCTAGAGAGTGAGAGACGGGTAGAGAGGGAGGGAGCGAGGGACGGGGAGGGCGGAGTCAAGGGGCGGTGAGGGAGGGAGGGAGCGAGGGAAAGAGAGGGAGGTCGTGGGGAACGTGGCAGGAGTGAGGGACGGGGAGGGAGCAAGGGATGGGGAGGGAGTGAGGGATGGGTAGGCAGCGAGGGAGCGAGGGACGGTGATGGTGTAAGGAAGCAATGAACGGAGCAAGAGAGCGAGGGTCGGAGCTAGGGAGTGAGAGACGGGTAGAGAGGGAGGGAGCGAGGGACGGGGAGGGCAGGAGCAAGGTCGGTGAGGGAGTGAGGGATGGGGAAGGAGTGAGGGAGCGAGTGAGTGAGGGACAGAGAGAATGAGTGAGCGATGGAGCGAGGGAGTGAGGGACTGTGAGTGAGGGGCGGAGCGAGGGATGCTTAGGGACGAGGAACGAAGCAACGAGGGATGGAGATGGAGGGAGCGAAGGACAGGGAGGAAGTGAGGAAGCGAGGAATGGAGCAAGAGAGTGAGGTTAGGAGCAATGGAGCGAGGGATGGGTTGGGAGGGAGGGAGCGAGGGACAGAGAGGCAGATTGTGGGGGACGTGGCAGGAGTGAGGGACGGGGAGGGAGCAAGGGACAGGGAGGGAGTGAGGGTCGGTTAGGGATGGGGAGGGAGCGAGCGAGGTAGCGAGGGACAGGGAGGGAGTGAAGAACGGGGAGGGAGAAATGGAGCAAGGTAGCGAGAGACGGGGAGGGAGAGAGGGAGCGAGGGAGAGGAGAGAGTAAGGGATGGGGAGGGAGTGAGGGACGGGAGGGAGTGAGGAAGCGAGGGACGGGGATGGAACAATGGAGCGAGGGAACGGGGAACTGGGAGGGAGCGAGGGACAGAGCAAGTGAGCGAGGGATGCGGAGGGAGGGAGCGAATAAGGGTCAGGGAAGGAGGGAGTAAGGGTTGGGGAGGGACCGAATGAGGGACAGTGAGAGAGCGAGTGATGGGGTGGGAGTGAGGGAGCAACTGAGCGATGGACGGGGAAGGAGTGAGGCATGGGGAGGGAGTGATGGAACGAGGTAGCGAGGGATGGGGAGGGAGAGAGGGATGGAGCGAGTGAGCGAGGGACATGGAGGGGGGAAGGGAACAAGGGACAGGGCGTGAGGGAGCAACGGACGGCGAGGGGGGAGCGAGTGACAGGGAGGGAGTGAGGCAACGACCGAAGGGAAAGGAGGGAGAAAGGGACTGTGACGGAGTGAGCAAGGGACAGGAAGGAAGCGACGGACGGAAGTGAGTGAGGGACAGGGAGGGAGAAAGGGACGGGGAGCGAGTGAGCAAGGGACGGAGCGAATGAGTGAGAGACGGAGGGAGGGAGGGAGGGACTGTGAGTGAGGGGCGGGGCGAGGGATGCTTAGGGACGAGGAGGGAAGTAACGAGGGATGGAGATGGAGGGAGCGAAGTACAGGGCGGGATCAAAGGATGGGGAGGAAGTGAGGAAGTGAAGAATGGAGCAAGAGAGTTAGGTTAGGAGGGAGGGAGCGAGGGACAGAGAGGCAGATCGTGGGGGACGTGGCAGGAGTTAGGGACGGGGAAGGAGCAAGGGACGGGGAGGGAGTGAGGGACGGTTAGGGAGGGGGCGGGAGTGAGGGAGTTAGGGATGGGCAGGGAGCGAGCCAGGTAGAGAGGGCCAGGGAGGGAGCGAAGAACGGGGAGGGAGAAATGAGCGAGGTAGCGAGAGATGGGGACGGAGCGAGGGATGGAGCGAGGGAGCTAGGGAGAGGAGGGAGCAAGGGACGGGGAGGGAGTGAGGGACGGGAGGGAGCGAGGGAGCGAGGGATGGATCGAGAGAGCAAAGGACGGGGAGAGAGGGAGGGAGCGAGGGACGGGGAGTGAGGAAGAAAGGAATGGGATAAGGAGAGAGAGAGGGACGGAGACGGAGGGAGAAAGGGATGGAAAGTGAGGGAGTGAGGGACGACAAAAGTGCGAGGGATGGGGAGGGAGTGAGAGGGAGGGAGGGAGCAAGAGAGTGAAGGATGGGGAGGGAGCGAGGGAGTTGGGGATGGGAAGGGAGCGAGGGATGGGGAGGGAGGTAGAATGGGGCGGGGATGGAGGGAGCGAGGGACGGAGTTAGGGAGGGAGAGAGCAAGTGGCAGGGATGGATTGAGGGATAAGGGGGAGCGAGGGACGGATCGAGTTAGCTAAGGACAGGGAGTGAAGGAGGAAGCGAGGGACGGGGATGGAGAGAGAATGGGGCGGGGATGGAGGGAGCGAGGGACAGAAATGGAGGGAGCGTGGTATGGAGATTGAGAGAGGGAGGAAACAAGGGACAGGGAGGGAGGTAGCGAGGTATGGGGAGGGAGAGAAGGACGGGGAGGGCATGAGGGACGGGGAGGAAGTGAGGGAGTGAGGGACGGATCGAGGAAACAAAGGATGGGGAGGGAGGGAAGTAGCGAGGGACTGGGAGAGAGGCAGAAAGGGACTGAGATGGAAGGAGCAAGGACAGAGAGGGAGGGAGAGACAGCGAGGGAGCGACAGATAGGGAGGTGGTGAGGGATGGGGAGGGTGTGAGGAAGTGAGTGAGCGAGGGATGGAGTGAGGGAGTGAGGAATGGTGTGAGAGAGTGAGGGTCTGAGTGAGGGAGCGAGGGACATGGAGGGATGGAGGGAGCGAGGGACGGGGAGGGCAGGAGCAAGGGATTGGGAGGGAGGGAACAAGGAATGGAGAGGGAGTGAGCGAGCTAGCGAGGGACAGGGAGGGAGTCAGGGACTATGAGGGAGCGAGGTAGAGAGGGACAGGGATAGAACAACGGAGTGAGGGAACGAGGAACTGGGAGGGAGCAAGGGACAGAGCAAGTGAGCGAGGGACGCGGAGGGAGGGAGCGAACAAGGGTCAGGGAGGGAGGAAGTAAGGGTTGGGGAGGGACCGAATGAGGGACAATGAGGGAGGGAGTGATGGGATGGGAGTGAGGGAGCGACTGAGGGATGGACGGGGAAGGAGTGAGGCAAGGGGAGGGAGTGATGGAACGAGGTAACGAGGGATGGGGAGGGAGCGAGGGATGGAGCGAGTGAGCGAGGGACATGGAGGGAGGGAGGGAACAAGGGACAGGGAGGGAGGGAGCAAAGGATGGCGAGGGAGGGAGTGAGTGACAGGGAGGGAGTGAGGCAACGAGGGAAAGGAGGGAGAAAGGGACTGGGACGAAGTGAACAAGGGACAGGAAGGGAGCGACGGACGTAAGTGAGTGAGGGACATGGAGGGAGCGAGAGAAGAGGAGGGAGGGAGCGAGTGATGGTGAGGGGGCAAGGGATGGGAAGGGAGCAAGCGAGGGACAGCGACGGAGCGAGGGACGGGGAGGGAACGATGGAGTCAGGGATGGGGAGGGAGTGAGGGACCGAGTGAGTGAGGGACAGAGTGAGTGAGTGAGCGAGAGAGGGAGCGAGGGAGTGAGGGACAGGCCAAGGGACGGAGGGAGGGAGCGAGGGACAGGGAGAGAGTAAGGGACGGCGATGGAGTGAGGGAGTTAGGGATGACAAGGGAGCGAGGGACAGGGAGGGAGTGAGGGATGGGATGGGAGCAAGTGAGTGAGGTACGGAGAGAGGGACTGTTTGTGAGGGGGAGGGAGGGAGCGAGTGAGCGAGGGACATGGAGGGAGGGAGGGAACAAGGGACAGGGAGGGTGGGAGCAAGGGAGTTCGGGACAGCAGCGGAGCGAGGAATGGGGAGGGACGTGGGAAGAAGGGACAGGAAGGGAGGGAGCAAGGGATGGGGAGGTGGGATCGGGGAATGAGGAGGGAGGGTAGGAGCGAAGGATAGGAAGGGAAGGATAAAGGGACAGAGAGGGAGGGTGCAAGGGACGGGGAGGGAGCGAGGGGCGGGAATGGCGCGAGTGATGGGGAGTGAGCAAGGGGGAGAGGGAGCGAGGGGAAGTGAGGGAGCAAGGTACGGGGAAGGAGCAAGTGTGCGACGGACGGACCTAGGGAGCGAGGGACGGAGCGAGTGAGCGAGGGATGTGGAGGGAGGGAGGGAACAAGGGACAGGGTGGGACTGAGTGAACAAGGGACGGACCGAGGAAGAAAAGGACGGGTAGGGAGGGAGGCAGGGAGCGAAGGAGGGACGGGGAGGAAGGGAGTGAGGGATCGCAAGGGACCAATGGATAGGGAGGGAGCGACAGAGGGAGTGAGGGATGGGGAGCATGGGAGGTACACCGAGGTAGTGAGGGACGGGGATGGAGAGAGTGACAGGGAGGGAGTGAGGAAGTGAAGGATGGCGAGGGAGCAAGGGATGGAGAGGCAGCGAGGGAGCGAGGGGCGGGTTGGGTGCTAGAAAGCGAGGGATGGAGCGAGGGAGCAAGGAACAGAGCGAGAGAGTGAGGGTCAGAGTGAGTGATCGAGGGGTGGAGAGGGATGGATGGAGTGAGGGACAGGGAGGGCGGGAGGAAGGGATGGGAGAAAGGGATCGAGCTACGGGGAGGGAGCAATGGAGCGAGGGAACGAGGGAGGGGGAAGGAGGGAGCAAGGGACGGGGTGGGAGGGAGCGAGAGATGGGGAGGGAGGAAGGGAGCGAGGGATGGGAAGGGAGGGAGAAAGGGATGGGGAGGGAGGGAATGGGGGATGGGAGTGAGCGAGTGGGTGAGGGAGCGAGGGACAGCATGGGAGCGAGAGATGGGGAGGCAGCGAGGGAGAGAGGCATTCAGCGAGAGAGCGAGGGTCGCAGCGAGGGTCGCAGCGAGGGAGCGAGGGACGGGAGGGAGGGAGGGAGTGAGGGACTGGGAGGGCGGGAGCAAGGGACGAGAGAGAAAGAGCGGTAGCTACGGGGAGGGAGCAATGTGGCGAGGGAGCAAGGGGCAGAGCGAGGGACCGAGGGATGGAGCGAGTAAGCGAGTGACGTTGAGAGAGGGATGGAACAAGGGACGGGGAAGGAGGAGCAAGGGATGGGGTGGGAGGGACCGAAAGACAGGGAGGGAAGGAGGGAGCGAGGGACGGGAAGGGAGGGAGAAAGGGATGGGGAGGGAGGGAGCAAGGGATGGGGTGTGAGCGAGGGGGTGAGGGACAGCGAGGGAGCGAGGGACGGGTGGGAGTGTGTGAGCAAGGGACAGAACGAGAGAGCAAAGGACAGGGAGGGAGGGAGCGAGTGAGGGATAGGGGAGGGAGAAAGGGCTGGGGAGGGACGGAGCGAGGGATGGCAAGGGAGTGAGGGATGGAGAGGGAGCGACGGAGGGATCGAGTGATGGCGAGGTTGGGAGGTACCCCGAGGGAGCAAGGGAGTGAGGGATGGGGAGGGAGTGAGCGCAGGAAAGAGTGAGTGAGCGATAGACGGAGTGAGGGACTGAGAGATGGAACGAGGGAGCGAGGGACGGGGTGGGAGCGTGTGAGCGAGGGACAGAACGAGAGAGCAAAGGACAGGGAGAGAGGGAGCGAGCGAGGGATGTGGGGAGGTAGAAAGGGCTGGGGAGGGACGGAGCGAGGGATGGCGAGGGAGTGTGGGATGGAAAGGGAGCGACGGAGGGATCGAGGGATGGTGAGGGTGGGAGGTACCCCGAGGGAGCAAGGGACTGAGGGATGGGGAGGGAGTGAGCGAGGGAAAGAGTGAGTGAGTGAGAGACAGAGTGAGGGACCGAGGGATGGAACGAGGGAGCGAGGGACGGGAAGGTAGTGAAGGATGAGGTGGAAGCAAGGGAGTTCGGGACAGCAGGGGAGTGAGGGATGGGGAGAGAGCGAGTGAGCAAGGGATGGGAAGGGACGTGGGAAGAAGGGACGGGAAGGGAGGGAGCAAGGGATGGGGAGGTGTGATCGAGGAACGAGGAGGGAGGGAAGGAGCGAAGGATGGGAAGGGAAGGATAAAGGGACAGAGAGGGAGGGTGCAAGGGACGGGGAGGGAGCGAGGGGCGGGAATGGCGCGGGTGATGGGGAGTGAGCAAGGGGGAGAGGGAGCGAGGGAAAGTGAGGGAGCAAGGTACGGGGAAGGAGCAAGTGTGCGAGGGACGGACCGAGGGACCGAGGGACGGAGCGAGTGAGCGAGGGATGTGGAGGGAGGGAGGGAACAAGGGACAGGGAGGGACCGAGTGATCAAGGGACGGACCGAGGAAGAAAAGGACGGGTAGGTAGGGAGGCAGGGAGCGAAGGAGGGACGGGGAGGAAGGGAGTGAGGGATCGCAAGGGAGCAAGGGATAGGGAGGGAGCGACAGAGGGAGTGAGGGACGGGGAGAATGGGAGGTACACTGAGGGAGCAAGGGAGTGAGGGATGGGGAAGGAGTGAGGGAGCGAGTGAGCGAGGGACTGAGTGAGTGAGTGAGAGACAGAGTGAGGGACAGAATGACGGAACAAGGGAGCGAGGGATGGGGAGGTTGCGAACGACGGGGAGGGAGCGAGGGAGTTCGGGACAGAGGGAGGGAGCGAGGGTCAGAGCGAGTGAGTGAGGGACGGGGAGGGAGGTAAGGAAGAAGGGACAAGAAGGGAGGGAGCAAGGGATGGGGAGGTGGGATTGAGGGACGGGGAGGGAAGGGTAAAGGGATGGGGAGGGAGGGAGCAAGGGACGGGGAGGCAGCGAGGGGGAGAGGGAGCAAGGGACGGTGAGGGAGCAAGGCACGGGGATGGAGCCAGTGAGTGAAGGACGGACCGAGATGGCAATGGACGGGGAGAGAGGGCGGTAGTGAAGGAGGGACTGGGAGGGAGGGAGCGAGGGACGTAGAGGGAGGGAGGGAGAGACGGATAGGAAGGGAGTGAGAAAGGGACGGGGAGGGATGGAGAAAGGGCTGGGGATGGAGGGAGTGAGGGACGGCGAGGGAACAAGGGATGGGAAGGGAGCGACCGAGGGAACGATGGATGGGAAGGTTGGGAGATACACTGAGGGAGCAAATGAGTGAGGGATGGGGAGGGAGTAAGGGAGCGAGTGAGCAAGGGGCAGAGTGAGTGAGCAAGAGACGAAGCCAGGGACCGAGGGACAGAGCGAGGGAGTGAGGGACGGCGAGAAAGCGAAGGACAGGGAGGGAGCGAGGGAGATCAGGACAGCAAGGGAGCGAGGGATGGGGAGGGAGCGAGTGAGCGAGGGACAGAGCAATGGAGTGAGGGACAGGGAGGGAGGGAGGGATCGAGATACAGAGATGGAGGGAGCATGGAACAGAGAGGGAGAGAGGGAGGTAATGAGGAACAGGGAGGGAGGTAGCGAGGGACAGGGAGGGAGTGAGGGAGCGAGGGTCAGAACAAGGGACCGAGGGACTGTGAAGGACGGAGGGAGCTAGGAACAGGGAGGGCGGGAGAAAGGGTCGAGGAGGGAGGGAGCGAGGGAAGGCGAGGGAGCGATGGACGACAAGGGAGTGAGGGATGGGGAGGGAGCGATGGAGCGAGAGAGTGAGGGACGCAGTGGGAGCCAGGAACGGAGCGAGTGAGCAAGGGACAGGGAGGGAAGGACCAAAGGATGAGGAGGGAGGGAGAGAGGGACCGGAAGTGAAGGAGAAACGGACGGGAAGGGAGGCAGTGAGGGACAGGGAGAGAGTGAGGGACGGGGCGGAGTGAGGGTTGGGGAGGCAGCGAGGGAGCGAGGGATGGGGAGGGTGCGAGCAAGCAAGTGAGTGAGGAATGTAGCGAGGGAGCTAGGTACGGAGTGACAGAGCGAGGTTCGGAGCAAGGGACCGAGGGATGGGGATGGAGAGAGGGATCAAAGGAGGGGGAGGGCGGGACCAAAGGACAGGGAGGGAGGGAGGGAGGGACGGGGAAGGAGCGAGGGAGTGAGGGATGGGGAGGGATTGAGAGATGGGGTGGGACTGAGGTAGCGAGGGATGGGGAGGGAGCGAGGGACATATAGGGAGGGAGGGACAAAGGAACGGGGAGTGAGCAAGGGGACGAGGAAGCGAGGGACACAGAGGGAGCATGGGACAGGGAGGTCGCAAGGGACGGGGAGTGAGCGATGGAGCGATGGAGCGAGTGAGCAAGGGAAGTGGAGGGAGGGAGTGACCAAGGGACGGGGAGGAACAAGTGAGTGAGGGGCTGGGAGGGAGGTAGCGAGAGTGAGAGAGGGAAGGAGGGAGCGAGGGACGGGAAGGGAGGGAGAAAGGGACGTGGAGGGAGGGAGCAAGGGAGGGGGAAGGAGCGACGGATGTAAGGTAGAGCAGGATGACGAGGGAGCGAGGGACGGTGAGGGCACGAGGGATGGGGAGTGTGCGAGGGGTCGAGGGACCGAGGGACGGGGAGGGAGCAAGTGAGTGAAGGATGGGGATGGACGGAGAAAGGGCTGGGGAGGGAGGGAGTGAGGGATGGGGAGGTAGTGAGCAAGGGAGCTAAGGACGGGGATGGTGGGAGGGACACAGAGTGACCGAGGGAGTGAGGGATGGGGGACTGAGTGAGATAGTGAGGGTCGGGGAGTGAGCAAGAGATGGGAAGGGAGTGAGGGAAAGAGAGGGAATGATGGAGCAAGGGTCAGAGCAAGGGAGTGAGGGACTGGGAAGGTGGGAGGGAGTGAGGTACAGGGAGGGCGGGAGAAAGGGTCTGGGAGGGAGGGACCGAGGGATGGCGAGGGAGCAAGGGACGGGGTGGGAGCGAGGGACGCGGAGGGAGCGAGGTAGCGAGGGAAGGTGAGGGAGCAATGGAGCGAGATAGTGAGGGATGTGGTGGGAGCCAGGGACAGAGCGAGTGAGCAAGGGACAGGAAGGGAGGGAGCAAGGGACAGGGAGCGAGGTAGGGAGGTAGCAGAGGGACGGGGAGGGATCAAGTGAGTGAGGGATGGAGCGAGGGAGCATAGGACGGGGAGGGAGGGAGGGACCGAGGGAAAGAGAGGGATGGAGAAAGGGACAGGGATGGCGGGAGCGAATGATGGAGAGGGAGTGAGGGACGGGGAGGGAGTGAGGGATGGGGAGGGAGTGAGGGAGCGAGGGACTGGGAGGGTACAAGGAAGCGAGTGAGTGAAGAACGGAGCAAGGGAGTGAGGAACAGAGTGAGAGAGAGAGGGTCAGAGCGAGGAACGGGGACGGAGAGAGTGAGCAAGGGACAGGGAGGGCGGGAGCAAGGGACAGGGAGCGAGGTAGCAGGGGACGGGGAGGGAATGATGGAGTGAGGTAGTGAGAGACGGGGAGAGAGCGAGGAACGGAGCGAGGGAGCAAGGGACGTAGCGGGTGAGCGAGGGACATGGAGGGATGGAGAGAACAAGGGAGGGGGAGCGAAGGAGTGAGGGATGGGAAGGGAGAGAGGGATGGAGCGAGGGAGCGAGGGATGGAGTGGGTGAGCAAGGGACGTGAAGGGAAGGAGAGAGCAAGGGAGGGGGAGGGAGGGAGCGAGATAAGGGGACAGCGCAAGGGACTGTGAGGGGGTGAGGGAGTGAGGGACAGGGCGGGAGCGACCAGTGGGACGGGGGACAGGGAGCCAGGGGGTTACAGAGATAAGTGAGAGACTTGAAGGGAGAGACGAGGACAAGGAGGAGGGGGTAGAGAGAGAGACAGACAGAGATAAAGTGGGTCAGAGATAGAGAGGTAGAGACAAGGAAACAGAGGCAGAGTGAGGGCTGAGAGCGAGGCGGGAGGAGAGAGATAAAGGGTACAGAGGGGTGGGGAGAGAGATAGAGGGGGGAGGTGTCGGAGAGAGGGAAAGGCCTTGATATGGGATTAGGGAGAGGTGGGGTCAGAGGGATAAAGACAGAGTGGGAGAGCGGATTCACACATGCAGAGTGTGAGAGAAGCGGGTGCAGACATTGAGGTGGAGGGGGAGAGAGAGAGAGGACGCAGGGAGGGAGGGAGGGAGTGGTTTGGAGAGGGTGGGTGGAAAGAGAGAAGGGAGGGAATGGAGAGAGGGATGGGGAGCGGGGGGTTACAGAGAAATGTGGGTCAGAGAGGGAGAAAGCGAGCGAGGATGGACAGCAGAGTGAGAAAGAGACAGGAATATACCAGAGGTGAACGCAAGGACAGAGTGACTCAAACCCAACTCCTGAGCTCAGTCCCGAAATCCTCCCATTCCCTTGGGGCCGAGTCTGTCTCTCATCAGTTGAGCTTCTTCAACCCAAAGATAAACAACAATATAGTTTGCTGTGCTGCTTGGCACTTTTTAATGAACGTTAATTACATATTGAAGTCATGGATGCAGTCAGTGGAATGATGCCTTTTCTCTTTGGCCGTGAGTTTGAGAGAAACATTGACGTGTTTCCCTGTAAGACCCTGTGCGATAAGGCTGGATAAACCAGCGCTACCCTCAGTCTGTAATCATGGCGACGGACTGCTTCATTGCTGAAACATTGAACTGAAATGAGAAAATCCTGGATGGATTGATTAATGAGTGAGTTTGATTGATTGATGAATTTGGGTAAAGGGATATTTCAGCACATTTTTCAGCTGCTGCCTGAACTTAGTCTGGGTCACGGCATAAATCGTGGTGTTTGCGCTGCAACTGAGGAGCTGCAGCATGAAGCCCAATTCCTGCACAAAGGGATCTAGATACACAGTCATACCCCAAATTCAACATCCGGTACCATATAGAATACACCATTAACGTTGACCATAACAGGATGAAATTCACTGAGATCACAAACAGTAAAATGATGGATATTTTTTCGATTTCTCATTTCTGAGTCACACTGACAGTCCCCATTGGTGTGAGCCGGAGTCTCCTACGGGCTCTGCTGGTCACTAAAATGTGTCTGACAGTGAAAACATTGAGCAGCAGAATCAGGAGAAATTGGAGAGCCGTGGTCAGAATGTGATGGAGGAACTCGATTGTCGTCCAGACACAAGAGAATACAACATCGGCTGTTACATCACAAAACCAGGGGTCGTTCCCCAAACAATAGTGAGCTCTGAACATAAAATACCAGAACATTTTCTTTAAACAGCGCAGCACAGTCACTGTTCCCAGAATCACAGCCGCCCGTTTTCTCACTGCAATATTTACTTTTCAGCTTCTGGCAACAAATGGCCACAAATCAATTAATGGTGAAAGTAACGGTGAACCACACAGAACAGTCAGTGGCTGCATAAAGCAGGACGGCGTGGATATTACACATGGGGATGGAGAAAAGTAAGTAAAACTGTTCCCAATAAACAATGGGAATGTGTCTCAATATCAGGTCGAGGAAAATGACCAGTAGATCCGCCACTGCCATGGCCCCCAGGTAACGTCTGACACATGGAGACAATCCACAATCTTTATAAAGCAAGACGTGGATTGTCACTACGTTAACTGTGAGGACAAACAAATTATACATCAGCCTGGAGGCAAAGTTACCAGTTTGATTGAGGTCCCAGTGACATTTTCAAATGTATCTCTGATTTATTTTTTAAAAAAGAAGCTTAAATAACAAATAGCAATGTCTCAATTCTTTTACAAGAAACGTAACTTTAAACACAAGAAGCACTCCCACCCCAAACACACGGATAAACATCCATAAGAACAGATGGTTTCTAGAACATTCTGACAGACTCGATCGCTCGAGAGCAGGCACAGGTCACTTCTTTACAGTTCCTGATATAGAGGGTGAAGATGTTGCCTTCCTGAAGGATTCTCTCCCAAACCCTTGAAGACAAACGGAGGTTGGAAATTTCTGTCTTTTTGTCTAAATTGTGGTCAATTTTCGGTTGTGAAGAAACATGAACACAAGGAAAATATATTCACCCCTTTAACTGCCTGAGGGGATTTTGAAACAGTGTCTCCTTCTCCCTGGAATGGGATCTTTTCCCTCGGGATCTTATCTTTTGTGCAATTAACTGACATCCAGCCGTTCACAAATAATGTCAGTTACTGAATATTACGGGGAATGTCAGTTATAGAATGTTCTGGGGAATGTCGGTTACAGAATGTTCTGGGGAACGTCGGTTATAGAATGTTCCGGGAAATGTCGGTTACAGAATGTTCCGGGGAATGTCGATTATAGAATGTTCCGGAGAATGTCAGTTACAGTACGTTCCGGGGAATGTCGTTTACAGAATGTGACGGAGTCATAAAGATCCACATCACAACGACCCTTCTGTCCATCAGTTTTGGTGAGACCCACTCAGCTTCGCGGAGGAAATCTCTCCCCAAACTCAACTCAACTGAAAAACACAAATTAAAGGCATTGCCAGATGAGCTGAAGTGGTCAGTTATCTCACATTCTCAATCCACTTCACAGAACCAGCCCAGGCACCACAAACCCAGATGAAATATCTGTTCAGCATGGAGCACTGTGCAGACCCGACCAGCATACTGCTCAACACAACCCGGCAATCTGTCCAGAGTGGGACGCTGTGCAGGTCTCACCAGTCAACTAGATATCGGTCCAGCACGGGGACCTGTGCAGACCACACGAATGCATTGATCTATAAACCCGGACCAGGTAAATCTCCAGCACGGGGGGCTGTGAAGTGAACAACACTGAACTGATCTATAAACCCGGAGCAGTTACCCTCCCAGTGTGTAAATTTGTACAGACCACCCCAGTGCAGTGCTTGGTAACGTTTTGTTAAATCGCTGCCCAGCGTGGGGAAACTTGCAGCCCATGCTGGAAGTGACAGGATGTGCGGCTCCCATCCATTTACAGCTCCATATCTCCAATGTGCCGTGACAAGGGGTGCCATGGGTGTGAAAATCACTGCCAGAGAGGGATGGTGGGGCATTGTTTAAACCCGAACAAATGGGATGCGTTGGATATATACACAGAGAGGGAGCGATTGAGAGACAGTGTCATGGAAGGATGCGTTCACAAGTTTTAGAATAATGACATATAGACATTTTGATAGCATCTTGCAACATAGGTCAGTTTTTCAGGAATGATGCGTGAATAGGATATTGCTGTGAGTTCAGATGATGGAGAGTTTTGAATGAGCATTTGTTCTGCATTTGTGACTGAGAGTGTGGTGATCACAGTCTTTGTCTCATTGGGCTGAATCTAACAATAATTTGTCTCAGTGTCATTTTAATTGAGTGTGACAGAGGGATAGACTGCAGGAGGCCGAGGTAGTTTTCTGATGCTATCTTATCAAATTTCCCTCATTATCTACCTACCCCAGCACATGCCATTCCTCTCATTCAATGCCAGCCTGGTTCTCCCACCCATTATGGCTCGTAATAGTTCCCATCGCCTGGATGGCCCGGGTATTCCATGATCCCTGGCGCAGGTGCCATCTTTAAAAGGCCTTTGGGCACACATTTGAACTTTCTCAGTTCGGAGTCGCCCTGCACGGTTTACCCCGACCCTGGCAGATAAGGGGAAATTACACCAAGATTTATCGAAAGGGACACGGAGGTCCTGGTGGGTCGGAAAGTACAAAGGAGGATCATTCTTTTAGTAGAGGAAACCACAACACCAGACCCACCGAGCATGGCCTGAGCTCACCACCCACCTCAGTGCAGTATCTGCAGTCTGAAGGAATGTCCAGCGACACAGGACAAGCAACAGTAACCTTCCCCGCTCTGCCAGGATAAGTATCACCGTATTCTCTCTGCTCCATCACTCTTTCTCTCTCTCTCCCTGACCTCCGCTGCTCCCCTACACTGAAAACACTGCATGTATCCAACACTGTTGACTGATTCAATCTGGATACCTCACCACTTCCCCCTCACCTACACCATCACTAACAGCAGGGCCACGCACATTCACCTTCATTCCTTCCCTCCCTTTCCCTCATTCCAGAAGAAGAAAGAACAAAGAAAAACTTACAGCCCAGGAACAGGCCCTTCGGCCCTCCAAGCCTATGCTGATCCAAATCCACTGTCTAAACCTATCGCCCAATTCCTAAGGATATATATCCCTCTGCTCCCCACCTACTCATGCATCTGTCCAGACGCACCTTAAATGAATCTACCGTGCCTGCCTCTACTACCTCTGCTGGCAACGCGTTCCAGGCACCTACCACCCTCTGTGTAAAGTATTTTCTACGTGTATCCCCCTTAAACTTTTCTCCTCTCACCTTGAACGCGTGACCCCTCGTTATTGAATCCCTCACCCTGGGAAAAAGCTTATCTCTATCAACCCTGTCTATACCCTTCATGATTTTGAAGACCTCAATCAGGTCCCCCCTCAATCTCCATTTTTCTAATGAAAACAATCCTAATCTACTCAACCTCTCTTCATAGCTAGCACCTTCCATACCAGGCAACATCCTCGTAAACCTTCTCTGTCCCCTCTCCAAAGCTTCCACCTTCTTTTTGGTAATGTGGCGACCAGAACTGTACACAGTATTCTAATTGCGGCCGAACCAAAGTCTTGTACAATTTTAACATGACCTGCTGGCTCTTATACTCAATACCCCGTCTGATGAAGGCAAGCATACCATATGCCTTCTTGACCACTCTATCCACCTGTGCAGCCACCTTCAGGGTACAATGGACCTGAACTCCCAGATCTCTCTGCTCATCAACTTTTCCCAAGGCTCTTCCGTTTACAGTATAGTTTGCTCTAGAATTAGACCTCCCAAAATGCATCACCTCACACTTGCCCGGATTGAACTCCATCGGCCACTTCTCCGCCCAACTCTCCAGTCTATCTATAGTCTCCTGTATTCTTTGACAATCCCCTATGCTTTCTGCTACTCCCCCAATCTTCGTGTCATCTGCAAACTTACTGATCAGACCACTTATGCCCTCTTCCAGATCATTTATGTATATCACAAACAACAGTGGCCCCAGCACTGATCCCTGTGGAACACCACTGGTCACCTTTCTCCATTTCGAGAAACTCCCTTCAACTATTACTCTCTGTCTCCTGTTGCTCAACCAGTTCTTTACCCACCTAGCTAGAACACCCTGCACACCATGTGACTTCACTTTCTCCATTAGTTTACGATGGGGAACCTTATCAAACGCATTACTAAAGTCCATGTAGATGACATCTACAGCCCTTTCTTCATCTATCAACTTGGTCTCTTACACAAAGAACTCTATTAAGTTAGTAAGGCATGATCTCCCCTGCACAAAACCATGTTGCCTATCACTGATAAACCCATTCTTTTCCAAATATAAATAGATTCTATCCCTCAGTACCTCCTCTAGCAACTTTCCCACCACTGACGTCAGGCTTACTGGTCTGTAGTTACCTGGAATATCCCTACTGCACTTCTTGTACAGGGGGACAACATTAGCAACTCTCCAGTCCTCCGGCACTTCACTTGTGTTTAAGGATGCTACAAAGATGTCTGTCAGGGCCCCAGCTATTTCCTCTCTCGCCTCCCTCAGCATCCTGGGATAGATCCCATCCGGTCCTGGGGATTTGTCCACCTTAATATCCTTTAGCCTACCCAACACATCTTCCCTCCTTATGTCAAAGTGATCCAGAGTAAACAAACTTCTATCTCTAATCTCAACATTCATCATGTCCCTCTCCTCAGTGAACACTGATGTCAAGTAATCATTGAGAATCTCACCCATTTTCTCAGGTGCGACACAAAACCTTCCTTCCTTATCCTTTAGTGGACCAACCCTTTCTCTAGTTACCCTCCTGCTTCTTATATATGAATAAAAGGCCTTGGGATTCTCCTTAATTCTGTTTGCTGAAGTTATTTCATGACCCCTTTTAGCCCGCTTGATTCCTCGTTTAAGATTGGTCCTACTCTCCCGATAGTCCTCCAAGGACAGTTCTGTTCTTAGCTGCCTGGACCTTATGTACGCTTCCCTTTTCCTCTTGGCTAGTCGCACGATTTCTCCTGTCATCCACGGTTCACGAATCTTTCCTTTCCTATCCCTTGTTTTCAAAGGGGCATGCCTATCCTGCACTACCTTCAACCTATCTTTGAAAGCCTCTCACATATCAAATGTGGACTTCCCTTCAAATAGCTGTCCCCAATCCACATTTCCCAGCTCCTGCCGAATTTTGATATAATTGGCCCTGGCCCAGTTTAGTATTCTTCCCTTCGGACCACTCTCATCTTTGTCTACGAGTATTCTAAAACTTACAGAATTGTGGTCACTATTCCCAAAGAAATCCCCCACTGCAACTTCTACCACCTGGCCTGGCTCATTCCCCAACACTAGGTCCAATATGGCCCCTTCCCTAGTTGGGCTATTGACATACTGCTCTAGAAAACCCTCCTGGATGCTTCTTACAAATTCTGTCCCATCCAGACCTCTGACACTAAGTGTCTCCCAGTCAATGTTGGGAAAATTAAAATCTCCCATCACCACCACCCTGTTACCTCTACATCTTTCCATAATCTGTCGACCTATTTGTTCTTCTACCTCACGCTCACTGTTGGGAGGCCTGCAGTACAGCGCCAACAATGTAACTGCACCCTTCTTATTTCTCAGCTCTACCCATATTGCCTCGCTGCTCAAGCCGTCCATAGTGCCCTCCTTCAGCACAGCCGTGATATCTTCCCTGACCAGCAACGCAACTCCTCCCCGCCTTTTACTTCCCTCCCTGTCCTGTCTGAAGCATCTATATCCTGGGACATTTAGTTGCCAATCGTCCCTTTCCTTCAACAAAGTCTCAGTGATCGCAATAATGTCATACTCCCAGGCACTAATCCAAGACTCAAGTTCGTCTGCCTTACCCACTATACTCCTTGCATTAAAGTATATGCACTTCAGACCACCAGTTCCTTTGCGTTCATCTGCTCTCTGCCTACTCTTCCCCTTGGTAATGCTAACTTCATGATCCTTACAGTCTCTAGTTTCCACCTCACTGTCTACTAGTCTTCTCCTCTGGTTCCCAGACCCCTGCCACATTAGTTTAAACCCTCCCCAACACCCCTAGCAAAAACTCCCCCTAGGAAACTAGTTCCAGTCTGGTTCAGGGTAGACCATCCAATTTGTAATAGTCCCACCTTCCCCAGAACCGTTCCCAGTGTCCCACAAATCTGAACCCCTCCCTCCTACACCATCCCTCAAGCCACGTGTTCATCCTGCCTATTCTTTCATTTCTACCCTGGCTAGCACGCGGCACTGGTAACAACCCTGAGATCACTACCTTTGAGGTCCTCCTCTTTAACTTCTCTCCTAGCTTCCTTAATTCTGCTTTCAGGACCTCATCTCGTTTTTTACCTATATCATTGGTGCCTATATGCACCACAACAACTGGCTGTTCACCCTCCCTTTTCAGAATGCTCTGTAGCCGATCGGTGACATCCCTGATACGAGCACCTGGGAGGCAACATACCATCCGGGAGTCCCGTTTTCGGCCACAGAACTGCCTATATACTCCCCTTACAATAGAATCCCCTATGACTATGGCCCTATGAGTCTTTTTCCCGCCCTTCTGAACAGCAGTGCCTGCCATGGTGCCATGATCCGGGCAACTGCTGCCCTCCCCTGGTTAGCCATCTCCCCCAACAGTATCCAAAACGGTATACCTGTTTTGGAGGGAGATGACCGCAGGGGACACCTGCACTGCCTTCCTGCTCTTTCTCTGCCTTTTTGTCACCCATTCACTGTCTCCCTCAGCAATCCTAATCTGCGGTGTGACCAATTCACTAAACGTGCTATCCACGACCTTCTCAGCATCGCGTGAGTCCACCCGCAACTCCAGAGCCGTCATGCGGTCAAACAAGAGCTGCAGCTGGACACACTTCCTTCAAGTGTAACAGTCAGGCTGCTGCCCAAATATATACTAATTCCTTACCTTCCTCACAACCTCCTGGTCTCCAACGTCACCTCCGCTCCGTCTCCCGCCACTTCCGGTGAGGAAAAAACCGCTCGCCGCTCGAGGTAAGTTTTTAAACTGTCTTACCTTCCCGTCAGGCCTCTGATGCTCGCTGCCGCTCTTCCCGCTTCGAACTGCCGCCCGACACCAAAATGAAGACCGCTCGACGCTCGAGGTAAGTTTTCAAACCGTCTTACCTTCCCATCAGGCGTCTGGTGCTCGCTGCCGCTCTTCCCGCTTCGAACCGCCGCCCGACACCAAAATGAAGACCGCTCGCCGCTCGAGGTAAGTTTTTAAACCGTCTTACCTTCCCGTCAGGCGTCTGGTGCTCGCTGCCGCTCTTCCCGCTTCGAACCGCCGCCCGACACCAAAATGAAGACCGCTCGCCGCTCGAGACGAGCGTGAACTAGGACAGAAAGGGCCAAGCAGGGCGGTGGTGCTCCCTACATCATTTCCCTCACCCACCTTCCTCCGCCGCATGGGGAGGACCCTGGAATGAACCGCAGAGAACCAGGACGACCCGTGTGGAGATTCTAAAATATACACGTCCCACCAACTAAGTAAGGAGCAATGTTCAGTGAAGGGTAATTCTCACTTCAAACCCACTGTAAGTTCCATTTACACCTGGCACAGCTTAGGAATCATGTCCCTGATGCCATCTCTCTTTTATATCGAGCCAGTACAAAAAGAGTCCCCATTCTCTCGGTGTGCAGGAGGGTGGGCTCACAACACATCGTCTCCACCAGTTCCCAGGAAGGGAGCACAGATTCTATCTCCGATACCTCCTCCTTCAGACAGCTCGGATACAGAAACTAACCTGTAATATTTACTAGTCTCCCAATTTGTCCTTACATCTTCAATAATCAAGCATTGAAAATCTCATAGAGTCACAGTCCCCATGGGACAACTGAAATACTGTCACACTCACTGGAGTGAGCAAATACTGATGTACTCTCATGGAGTGACTCAAATAATGAAATGCTGTCCACGGAATAACAGAAATCCTCACACACAGCAGGTGGAATGAATGAAATTTTGACATCCACAGAGCCAGGGAAACTCTGATAGGCTCCCCTTATTAGTGTAGGTATTGGTGTATTTGTGTGTGTGTCTGTGTGTGGGGCAGGTCTGACAGTCTCTGTGCTGTTTGATGTGATGCAATGCCACACTCCGCTGGTGTCCACACGCCACTGCACAGGCAGCAGCAGAGGATGAGAACCATCAGGGGTTTATTCAGAGAGGGCCTGGGAGGGCAGCAGCTCACAACACGATCCAAACTGATTTCTTCTTAATATACCTATCTAAATGTCTTTTAAACGTTGTAACTGTACCCACTTCCACCATTTTGTGTGGAAATTCGTTCCTTTCACAAACAACTCTCTGTAAAATCATTGCCCTTCATGTCTTTTTTAAAATGTTTTCTCCTCAAAACTTAAAATATCCCTATAGTCTTTAAATCGTCCACCCCCAAGAAAAGATAACTGACATCCAAGTTATCTGTACCCCTCATGATTTATAAGCCTCAATCAGGTCATCCCTCAACCTCCAATGCACAAGTGAGAAAAATCCCAGCCGATCCAGCCTCTCCTTATAACGCTAACCATCCCAACTCCTAAACTCAAAGGCCTGAGCAATGAATGTAGCATACTAAATGCCTTCTTAACCATCCTGTATATATGTGACACAAACTTTAAATAATTATACCTGATGTCCTGGCATCTGTTCTGCAACACTACCAAAGGTCCTAATTTAAATTGTATAAGTCCTGCCCTTGTTTGTTTTACCAAAAACAATGCCTCACATTTATGCAAATTGAACACAATCTGCCACACCACAGTCCAATGAGTGATATTCCCACCTCCCACACAACCCTGACATGTTTTGAAAGAGCCTCCCATCTCCAGAAGGCTTGTAGACTCCAGCCTTTATTTTCCCAAAGACCCTGAGATTGGTTTGCCTTGTGTGGGCAGAAGGAGATGGGTGGGGGTGGTGGATTGCAGACCACCCGGTGGTGAGGAGGCTCATTTACTTCAGGTAAGAGGGGTTGCCATGTGTACCCACATTGGCCTTAGTTATGCCTGTCTCTTCATGGGGTACGTGGAACATTCCTTTTTCCAATCCTATTCTAGCTTCTACCCACAACACTTTCTCCAATGCATCGATGATATCATCGGTACTGCTTCTCTCTCTCGTCTGGAATTAGAAAACTTCAAATATTTTGCTTCCAATTTCCACCCTGCCCTCACTTTCACCTGGCCTATCTCTGACCCCTCCCTTCCGTTCTTCAACATTTCTGTTTCCATTTCTGGGGATAGACTGGCCACTAATATCCATTACAAACCCACAGCCTCCCACAGCTACCTGGACCATACATCCTCACATCCCACTTCCTGTAAAGGCTCTATCCCATTCTCTCAGTTCCTCTGTCTCTGTCGTATATGTTCAGATGAGGCCAACTTCTACAAGGGAGCCTCCAACATGTTCACCTTCTTCCTCAACTGAGGATTCCCCAGCTCCATTTTCGACAGGGCCCTCAACCAAGCCCGACCCACCTACCGCTTTTTTGCCCCCACTCCTTCTCTTCCATCCCGCAACAGCGATAGGGTTCCCCTTATCCTCACCGGCCATCCCACTAGCGTCCACATGCAGAAGTTCATCAGACACCATTTCCGCCACTTTCAACGAGATGCCACCACCAGACACATATTCGCCTCCCTTCCCTTATCGGCCTTCTGCAGGGACCATTCCCACTGGGACACCCTGGTCCACAATGCCTTCACCCCCAACACCTCCCCACAGCCCTACGGCACCTTTCCCTGTAACTGGCGAAGGTGCAACACCTGCCCATTTATATCCTCCCTCCCCAGTATCCAAGGGCCCAAACATACCTTCCAGGTGAAGCACATGCATTTCCCAGAATCTAGTCTACTGCATTCGCTGCTCTCAACGTGGTCTCCTCTACATTATGGAAACGAAGTGTAGACATTGCGACAGCTTTGTAGAAAATCTATGTTCTGCTCGCAAAAAATACCCTGAACTACCTGTTGCCTGCCACTTTAACGCACCATCCTGCTCCCTGGTCAACATCTCTGTCTCTGGCTTGCTGCAGTGTTCCAGCGAAGCCCAACGCAAGCTGGAGGAACAACACCTCATTTTCCTCTTGGGGACTCTACAGCCCTCCAGACTCACTATTGAGTTCATAATTTTAGGGCCTAAACTCTCCCACGTGCCAGCATGGTTGATAAATACTTTACTGAACAGAGTCAATCGGAATACGTAATAGGTTTGAGGGAATGAATGGCCTACATCTGCTCCTATTTGTTGTGCTCTTCAAAGAGGAGGTAACTTGCTGTGAGGCTAACACAGCCTCCCAGTTAAGTTTGAGATTAGAATATATCTTTTTCTCTAATATTGTGCAGTCTGTGGTATTGTCATCCCCAGGGAACATGGAAGATTAGGTTATTAAAGATATTTAATGCTCACCTCAACTGACCTTTGATGATCAGCAGAGTCAATATGTATTGAGAATAAAAAGGAAAGGTGTGTTCAGCCATAAACAGTTCAGCCATGATCTTTCTAAATTTACCAGCAGGCTCAAGGGTCCAAATGGCCAACTGCAGTTCCTATCCTGTGTGTTGCTCTCTCACTCCACCCCTCGAGGCTGTTACAGAGGAAAAGAAAGTCCCCATTCAAACAGTCATGGTTGTTACAATGAGGTAGGAGATCATTCTTCTCCACTCCGGAGTTACACAGTACTAGAATGAAGTATTCAGACATAAAGTCAAAGAGACATAGAGATATACAGCATGCAAACAGACCCTTCGGTCCAACTTGTCCATGCCGTCCAGATATCCTAAATAAATCTAGGCCCATTTGCCAGCATTTGGTCCATACCTCTCCAAATCCTTTCTAAACATATACTCATTCCGATGCCTTTTAAATGTTGTAATTGTATCAGCCTCCACAACTTCCTCTGGCAGCTCATTCCAGAAACACACCACCCTCTGCATGAAACATTTGCCCCTTAGGTTCCTTTTAAATCTTTCCCCTCTCTCCTTAAAGCTATTCCCTCTCGTTTTGGACTCCCCCCACCCTGGGGAAAAGACCTTGATTGTTTACACTTCTGTGCCCCTTATGACTTTGCAAACGTCTGCAAGGTCACTCGTCAAATACTTTTTTTTACTTTATCGTGTACCAAATGTGGCAGTTTTTCCACACAGCACACTCAGCCAAAAATGAAATTAATCATTAAGATTATCTGTATTCGTGGTGTTGTTAAAGGGCCAACTGTTAACCAGACTGATCGGAAATCTTCCCTCTTGCTCAATACATTTCTGGGGAAAATTGAGCACCTGATTGAAAAGGCAGACTAGATTTATTGCTGCATCTGAAAGACCGTGCAGCATTCTGCTCTAATGTCAGTCTATATTATGTGCTTGTCTTTTAAAAGCTCAGAATCATTGACAGTACAACCTCTAATTGATGACCTGACAACAAATGGCCCTAACGGTGTGTTGCCGAGCTCAGATACACCTCGACAACCAGCTACACACCACAGTAGAGGCATGCAACCTTTCTAGGCTGCTACACAGGGAGTCCTGGTTCGCTAACAGGAAATTCAGAGTAGAGATAATTATTTATTTTCAGGTTGGAAAGCTGCAACTAGTGGGATTCCTCAGGGATCATTGTGAGGTCATCAACAGTTCACAATCTCGATTAACGACTTGGATGAAAGGCTGATAGGATTGGAGCTCAATTTGCTAGTACACCAGTATAGCCATCCAATAAGATGTCAAGTGGAGGTAGAACATCTACAACGGTATATAGACAGGGGATGTTAGTGAGCAAACCTCTGCAATGGAAATAAAACAGAACAATGTGGGCTATGGGAAGTTTGTGTTTTGGGGAAAGGATAAAACGGCAGCAAATTATATGACTGGAGAGAGAACGCACAGCTTGGTGCTCAAGAGGGATTTGTGCGTCCTGGTACATAAATCATATAAAGTTAGTCTGAAGATGTCACAAGTGATTTGGAAAGTAAATGGAATAGTGCTGTTTCTTGCAAAGGGTGCCAGGTATGATCTTAGGAATGTTTCCCTGCATCAGTACAGGGCATTGCTGAGACTCCATCTAATGCACTCTCGGTAGTTATGATTCTCTCAACTTAAAAAAGTACAATGGCCTTTGAAAGTTTTCAGACATGGTTATCTATCTGTCCTGTGATGAAGGCATTATGTTATGGAGGATTAACAGTTTAGGCCTGAGAACGAGAAATATTTTTGACTATATAAGCTCTTGAGGAGATTGTAAATTATGAATACCTGACGGATAATTCGTCTTGTATGGGAGAATAAAACTGGGGAAATAATTTTAAAAAAATAATTCAGGTTCTAAGGAAGATTCACTTGACCCGAAACATTAATTCTAATTTCTCTTCATAGATGCTGCCAGGCTGCTGAGCTTTTCCAGTAATTTCTGCATTTGTTTAGGAATAAGACATATTCATTTTAATATAGCTGTTGTGAAGACATTAAACTTGTTATTTTTAAATTATGCAGGCACATATAAACATATCTTTAAATCAAGTTGGGCCATTTGTTGCTAAGGAAATGGCTCTGTGTATGACAGCAGTATACATCTACATGGAGCAGGGAATGTGATGGAAGCATATCATTCAGACAATATTCAAGGAGACCTCAAATGTTTCAGTTTGGGGGTCGGATAACGTTATTGTGCGATTCAACTCAGAGAAGGGGGAAAAAACGTAACCTGCCTCAAAAACAACAGCCTATTGCTCCCTCTCTTTTTCCTTGTTCCTCATCACATCAATGTATGAGAGCTGAAAACGCGTCAATCATCTTTACCACTCGCGGAGGATTCATGACGAGGATTCATTGGAATCTCCCACTACCTGTAGCAAAGGTAATTCAGCCAAATTTAACGGTTCCAGGAAATAATCCCTTTGCCAACAACTTTTGCGAGCAGAATAAATTTGGAAGCAGAATAACATTTGAGACAATCTCTCACATTTTTCCTTTTATCTTGAGTTCAACTATTATGTGGACAAAGTTCTTTCGAATTAATATTTCAGTTTGTCATCAAATATACGTGTGTGTGTGTGTGTGTGTGTGTGTGTCATTCTTCTTTCCATCAGTTTGAGTAAATTTGTTTTGGTGATAAACGTGTCATTTTAGCAGATTAAAGAAAACTGCCTGACTCTTCCTTACCCTGACCCTGAACCAGCCTGAGGCCTATATTATCGGCCACATCACCAACCTGGTTACTTTTAAAAATTGTCGTGACCAATGGAGGAGTGGGACTAGAAATGGAAACAGCGGCCCGACAAGCTAGTGTACCATAGACCGGTGAGGCTGACAGGAGTGCTGGGTAAGTTGTTGGAGGATTCTGAGGGATAGGATTTACATGCATTTGGAAAGGCAAGCATTGATTAGGGGTAGTAAACATGGCTTTGTGCAGCGCAAATCATGTCTCACTAACTCGATTATTTTGAAGAGTTTATATAGAAAATTGATGAAGGCAGTGTAGCAGACGTTTTCTAATTGGACTTCAGGAAGGTGTTTGATAAGAATGGTAGACAGATTAGTAATGGTGGTTCACATGGGATCCAGGGAGAGCTAGCCAATTGAATTCAAACTTGGCTTGAAGGTGGAGGATTGTTTTCCAGACTGGAGTCCTGTGACCAGCTGTGTGCCATAAGTATCAGTGCTGAGTTCACTGCTTTTCATCATTAATATAAAGGATTTGGATGTGAATGTTAGAGGCATGGTTAATACGTTTACAGATGATATTAAAAAGTCATGTAGTGGACAGTGGTGAAGTTTATCTCAGAGTGCAATGGGACATTGATCAGATGGGCCAATGGGCCAAGGAGTGGCTGATGGACTTTAATTGAGATAAATGAGAGGGTTTGCATTTGGTAGCGTAAAGCAGGGCAGGACTTAAACAGTTAATGCTAGGGCCCTGGGGAGTGTTGCCGAATAAAGAGACCTTGGGTACATGCACATATTTCCTTGAAAGAGAAGTAGCAGGTAGACAGGATAAGGAAGGACACATTTGTCACGGCTGCCTTAAATAGTCAGAGCATTGACGAGTGGAGTTGGGATGGCATGTTATTCCTGTACAGGACGTTGATGAGGCCACTTTAAGAATACAGCGCACATTTTAGTTGGCTCTGCTAAAAGAAGGAAGTTATTAACCTTGAGAGGGTGCAGAAAAAGATTTGCAAGGATGTTCTTCGACTGGAGGGTTTGAACTGTCGGGAGAGGCTGAATAGTTTGACGTGTTTTCCCCTGAAGTATCAGAGGCTGATGGGTGACATGACAGAGGTTTATAAAATCGTGAGGGGCATGAATAGTATGAACAGCCAAGGTCCGTTTCCCAGGAGAGGGGAGGCCAAAAGTAAGGTGCTAATGTTGAAGCTGAGAGGGGAACGACTTAGAAGGGAACTTAGGGCAACGTTTTCACGCAGAGAGTGGTGTGTGAACAGAAAGTGCTGTCAGAAGTGGTGAAGGTGTGTGCAATTACACAGCTAAAAAGTATCTGGATTGGTATATGAATAGGAAACGTTTAGAAGGATACGGACCAAATACTGGCAAATGGAAAGAGATCAGATTACATATCGAGTCAGCTTGGGCAAGTTGGACTAAATGATATGTTTCTGTGCTGTGTGACTTTCTGATTCTATAAGATGGATGAGATGAATCGTGCACTATTCGAGAGAATAGTGCTGTAACTACTATGTTGTTAGGTTTTCCAGCAGGTAGCTTATTCTAAATTTCTCTTTCTTTGGTAGCTTATTCTAAATTCCTCCTCTTTTCAACCAAAGAAAGAGGAATTTAGAATAAGCTACCTGCTGGAAAACCTAACAACATAGTAGTTACAGCACTATTACTAATTACCTGTTCCAGTATAGTAACAGCCCATAAACACACACATTGATAAAAAATAAAATTCAGACACTGGTTCTCACATGCAGTTCTCCAATCCAGGAGGGGAAAAAAATCATACACAGAAAATTCAGCAGCTAGGAGACATTCACTGAAGCTTCCAACTCTGTTGAGACCCCAATAGTTTCTGATGCAAACGAAAAGCAAAACTCAGAAATTCTAATCTGTGAGAGCTCGTCACACTCATTCTGGCTGCTTTAAAAATAAAAGAGGCCTCTCAAGCTGTTTACTCAAGTCGTCTTTTCTCGACAGCTTTGTGCATCTCGTTCAATCCCTCTCTTAAAAGAAACCAGGACAAAATAACCTCTTATAGTTACAGCATTATCACTCGAGTTCGCACATCGAGCTGTTAGGCAGGGATACGGGGTGGCTCAATTAGGCACTTGGCCTGCTGTACAGCCCCTTGAGTTACTTACATATGAGCAGGAGGAGACCATTCAGCCCCTACAGTCACTTACATGGAAACAGAGTGAGGTAACTAATGCTCCAACATGACAAGCACATGGAGCAGAGGCTGCACAGATAGTCTGCTTCACGCTGTTCCTCGTGCATCCGTTGCTCGTGGTACACATGTGGTACTTTAATGCAGTTTTACAGCAGTGAGGTGTGAAGCCGAATGCTTTATGATCAATCTCAAGGAGGCAGCCTTCCAAAAGACAGCCTCGTGTTCTCTATGGAGATCAGAATTTGGTTGGAATGGCTAAACATTTCAGATGGAGGGTATTATGGCTGATGTCAGGATTGTGAACAACATGACGTTCAGTGTAGGGTCACACATTAATGTGGGGAGAGTTCATTCAGAGCCTGCACTTCTCTCTGAATCGACATGGGGCTCTATGTTATTATACACGTAAAATTTACATGTATTTACGCGGATAAAGAATGGAATTTTTCACCCCATCAATGTCTTTCTTGGACATAAGTGTTCACTGCCAACCCTCAAGTTTTAATGCAATTATCTCTTAATTTCTCACAGCGCCACAGATTAAACACTCAGTTTCTTCACTGTCTCCTCATCATACCATCATCTCAGGGATTAGACTGGTGATACCCATTTGTACCATGTCTGTGGCAAGGAGATCTTTCCTTACAAAAGAGATCAAAGCAGTACACAATGCCCCTAAATACTCTCTCATCAAGTATCCACAAGTGCAGAAAGATGGCTTTGTTTATGTACTTGAATCATCTACAATGACGGACAACATACCATTTACTTACCTTATTACTGATAGCCCTATCTGTACTATATTTGGTGACCCATGATCAAGGTCATGCAGGTCCTTTTGGACAACAAGACTTCCCAACCTCGCACCGTTTAATCATTACAAAATGAGATGTACGCTCTTGCTGGCCTCATCCAAATTGTTTGTATACCTTTCAAATTACTGTGGTCCAACCACTGATACATGTGATACGCCGTAAGTAACAGCATTCAGTCTGGAAAAGGGATCGACTCTCTGTATTGTCTCAACGAAACAATTCTCAATCCATGTAGTATATTTCCCATAATCCCTGGACTCCAAGTTTATTCACTCACCTGTGTGCAACCATATCAAAAGTATTCTGTAAATTTAAATAGACGACTTCCACTGGTTCTCATTTGTGGATGCTTCAACTATTACACACATATTACTCAGTCATACATACACTGGACGAAGGACCGCAACACACAGCAATTGCCAAAACAAATTGGAAAGTACATCTACTTCTGTCAAAATAAAGTTTTCTCTATTTTTACATCTCATTATCCATATTCTCTCTCTTTCTCTCTCTTTCATACATACATTACATATATCGATTTAATAAATACTCTAATCTTTCCCCATATCTTATCTCTCAAACCTCCCTGTTTCAGTTTCAATGTATTGTTCGCATTTGGATGTGACACGATTATAATTGAGTCATGAAACTGCAAAGACATGAGGGAGGAACTGGCTCGAGTTAATAGGAATAGAATCTTAGCAGGGAAGACTGTGAAGCGGCAATGGAAGGCATTTCTAGGGATAATTTGGAAGCACATCTGAAATTTATGGACGTTTTAATTATCACAAACTCCAGATAAGTACATCAATAGGAAGCAATTGTAGGGCTATGGGCCAAGACCCGGCAGGTGGGACTAGGATAGTTTCGGATTATGTCTGACAAGGACTGGTTGGACTGAAGAGCTTCATGAGCCTGTAACTCTTTCACTACCTCTATTACCACCTCCATGTATACCAGAGCAACATACCAAACTTCAGTTCAATTAGTTTTGAGTAATTCCTGTTTATAAATTCGAATCTCCCACAGTTACTCATTTTCGCAGTCACTCTGTCCTGTGGAATTTCTGGAAGATTTTCTGTATCTTCTTCTGTGGAGACAGAAGTAATGTGTTCCACTCAGCAGTGGGTCAGTGGGGGTTAGGTGAAGAGAAATGGCCTCTGTCAACAAGTGAATACATCGGAACACTGCCCTTAGTAGATGATGGACATGGCACCCATAACTGCTTGGAGTGTTCTAGAATCTAAACAGTTCAATGAAACTGTCATTTCATGGCCACTGACAGGTTATGCTGAAACCGGTGACACAAAGCTGTGAACACCTCATTTTTGAATCACACTGGCTTCACACTTTGTAACTAACAAAGGCCCAGGTAGAGAAAAGAATATGTTTTCAATCAAAACATTATTAACTGCAAGTGTGGCCAGAAGAGAACGGCAATGGGAAAGGTGTAAATGATGGTTTATTCAGAAACAGCACTGAGGCAGAAGTGAATGCTGGGGATATTAGTGGTGATAGAGGGAATATTGAGATATAAATCAGCTCAGGACAAAATGGGGCATTCGTGAAATTGAACACTTTTGTTCCTCAGTTGTTTGTAACTGAAGGGTATAAAAGCCATGGAATAAGAATAAGAGTTTGTAATCGAAAGTGAATACAATAGTTTGCATCTTTGCCAAATAAAGAACACAGAAATTGAGACGCTGCTCACAAAGATTTACAGAACTAATAAATGAATAGAGAACTAGAGACTTACCGGGAACACCAACAATAGCGAGGATGGGAGAGTAACCTGCCTGAATAATCAGCAGTGCACCGTATATCCGCCATGTTAACGGTACCCAATTGAAAGAAAGCCAATAAAGATCCATACATAAACTCCTGGCAATTGTTGAAACATGCCAGTCTATTACACTCCGATTCTGGTACGTTTTATAACATTCCCGTGTATGGTTCTGAGATTCTGATTCATAATTGGAACATCCCAATCTGTTGTTCACAGATTCTGATCTGTCCCTCTCTCTGGAGCAGTAGATCCCAATCGTGTTGAGGAAGACACAGCCACTGATACTATGGGATAACGCATTCGAAGAAACCCCTGATTAATAGAGGAGGGTAAATCCTTCAGTGAAAAAGTTAGTATCCATGGTGACTGACATTAATTCGATTCATGGAACAAACAGCTCCAGTTAACCCGTTTCACTCAACACTTTTAATGTAACAACAATACCTGTAATGAATAATTTCAGCTAATCTGGCAATGTCTTTATTCAGTTGTTCTCATTCTTGTAGTTTGGTCTGCCCAAGGTCTTCTTAATTAACTGTCTGTTTCTATATTTAATGTGCATGTTTCTGTTCCTCCGTATCTTTCCCTGGCCTTGTTTTTGGCTTCCCAGCATTTCGAGTGCTCGCATTGTTCAGTTCGGAAACAATGAAATGGTGTGTGTCAGGCTATTACAGATAACAAGGTGTAGAGCTGGATGAACACAGCTTAGACCCTTCTTCAGAAACCTTCTTTCTGAAGAAGGCTCTAGGCCCGAAACGTCAGCATTCCTGCTTCTCTGATGCTGCTTGGCCTGCTGTGTTCATCCAGCTCTACACCTTGTTATCTTAGATTTTCCAGCATCTGCAGTTCCTACTATCTGTGTGTCAGGTTCAGTTCGCAGTATGATCTCGAACTTTTTCCTTGCATTTACATTTCTTCACGACACAGAATTGTAGGTAATTTAGAATAAAAGACAGAAACTTCCAAGCTTCCCACCCTGTCCCTCCCCCCCTCTTCCCCCTCCCACTCCCTGCCCCCCCCCCCCCGTCCCCCCCTCCCTCCCCCTCCATCCCTCGCTCCCTCCCCCACTCTCCCTCCCTCACCTCGTCCGTCTCCTTCCCTTCATCCCTCTCTCCACCCCTCTGTCCCTCCCCACTCCGTCTCTCCAGCACCCCTCCCTCCTCGTGCCTCCACCTCCCCAGTCCCTCTCTCCCCCCTCACTCCTCCACCCTTGAACCCCCTCACCCCTCTCCTAACCCCTCCCCACTCCGCCACCCCCTCTTCTCCACCCTCGCTCACCCCCATCCTCCCCTCCTCCCTCCCTCCTTCTATCCTCCCACCTCCATCTCCCCCTCTCCTTTCCCCTTCCCATCCCTTTCTCCTCCCCGCCTCCCCCCTCCCCCTCCCCACTCCCTCTCGCCCTCCCCACCCCAACCCCTCTCCACCCCATCCTCCAACCCCCTCTATCTATCCACCTCCTCCCTCACTCCACGTCCCTCTCTACCCCTCCCCATCCGCTCTCCACTCCCTCCCCCCTCTCCCACTCCCCTCCCGCTCCACACCCCCTCTCCCCACTCCCTCTCTCCACCTCCTCCCCCCTCGGTCCCCTGCCCCCCCCCATGATCCACCTCCCCCTCCCTTGCTCCTCCTCCCTTGCTCCCCCCCTCCAACTCTCCCTCCCTCTGTCCACCACCCCGCCTCCCTCGTTCCTCCACCCCCCTCCTTCACTCCACCTCCCCCCGCGCCCCTCCGTCTCTCCACCTCCCTCGCACCCCTACCCCCTCCCCCGCTCCCCACCTCCACTCCCCTTCCCTCGCTCCCCCTCCTTCTCTCCACCTCCCCCTCCCTCATTCCCCTCACCCCTCCCACTCTCCACATCCCCCTCCCTCGCTCTCCTTCCTCTCTCCCCCCTCCCTCCCTCTCTCCCCATCCCTCTCTTCCCCCTACACCCTCCCTTGCTCCCCCCTCCCTCTTTCCAACTCCACCCTCACTCTCCCAAACAACCCTCCTCCCTAGCTCCCCCTGCCCTTCCCCCGCTCCCTCTACCCCAGCGCCCTCCCTCTCCCCTCCTCGTTCCCCACTCTCCCTCTCCCTCGCTCCCCCTCTCTCTCCCTCTCCATCGCTTACCCCTTTCCCTCGCTCCGCATCCCTCCCACGTTCCCCCCTCCCTACACCACCGTCCCTCCCTGCCCAACCCTTGCTCCTTCCCTCCCCACCCCGTCCCTCGCTCCCTCCCACCTCCCTCTCTCCTCCTCCCACACCCTCGCTCCACCTGCCCTCTCTCCCCCTCCCCCTCCCTCACTCCCCCACCCTCGCTCTCCCTTTTCCCTCCCTCCCCTATCCTCCCCCTCCCTCGCTCCTTCCCGTCTCCATCCCCCTATCTTCCCCGCCTCCCCCTCTGCCCCTCCATCACCCTCCCCCTCCATACCCCTCCCCACCCACTCCCCTCTCTCCACCTCCACCCCCTCTCCTCCTCCCCTCTCACTCGCTCCCCCTCCCTCTCTCAACCTCCCCTCTCTCTCCCCACCTAAGCCCCTCCCACCCTTCCCTCCCCCACCCTCCCACTCCCCTCCCCCACCTCGCTCCCCCTCCCCTCCTCGCTCCCCCCCTCTCTATCTCGTTCCTCCCTCCCCTTCGTTCCCCATCCCTCCCTCGTCCTTCTCCTCCCTGCACCACCACCCATCCCTCCTCCCGCCCCAACATCGCTCCCTGCCCCCTCCCCATCCGTCCCTCCCTCGCTCCCTCCCCCATCTCCCACCCTGTCCCTCCCTCGCTCCCTCTCTGTTCACCCACCCCGTCCCTCCCTCGCTCCCTCCCCTTCCTCACCTCGTCCCTCCCTCACTCCCTCCCTCCACCCCCAACCCCATCCCTGACTCCCTCCCTCCTCCGCTCTCTCCCTCCCGATCTCTCCCTCTCTCCCTCCCGCCCTTCCACTCCTCCTCCCCTTTGCGCCCTCTCCCCCACTCCCTGTCGTGCCCTCTCCCTCCTTCCCTCCCTGTCACTCTCTCCCTTTCTGTCTCTTCCTCCCTCTCCGTCGCTCCCTCCCTTTCTCTCTCTCTCTAATCCTGTCTCCCTCTTGCATTCACTCCACCTCCCAATGTCCCTCTTTCCCACTTCCCTCAAGCTCCCCACATCTTGGAAATGTGCAGACTCCATTGCTACAAGAACAGAGTGAGGATGGGTTCTCAGGCTGTTGTTGGGAACACAGAGTGGGGACAGGCTCACAGATCATTGCTCGTGAAAAGACTAAAGAAGGCCTCACATGTCTTTGCTAAAGGGCAAAAGACTGGGGATTGGTTCACAGGCTGTTGCCAGGGCATAGACTGGGAATGGTTCACAGGTCTTTGCTAAAGGGCAAAAGACTGGGGATGGGTTCACAGGCCGTTACCAGGTCAAAAGTTTTGGGATGGGTTCACAGGCCGTTGCCAGGGCAAAAGACTGGGGATCAGTTCACAGGCCGTTGCTTGAGGAGCAGAATGAGGATAAGGTCACAGGCCATTCCTTGGGGAACAGGTTGGGAATGGGTTAACAGCCTGTTGCTATGAGACCAAATTGGGGATGTGTTCAAATGTCACTGCAACGAAGATAAAGTGAGGATGGGTCCCCAGGTCAGTGACAGGGGAACGGGGTGCAGATGCGTTCACAGGTCACTTCCAGGAGAACAAATTAAAGAAACGTTCACAAGCATTTTCCTGGAGATGAGAGAGAGGATGCGTTCACAGGCTGTTGCTAGGGGAACAGAGTGAGGATGTGTTCAAATGTTGCTGCTACGCTGAGAGGTCGGGATGGATTAAAAGTTTGTTGCGAGAGGAACAGAGTGTGAATTGGTTCACAGGCCGTTTGTAGCAAAACAGTGTGGGAATGGGTTAACATGCTGTGGCTATGAAACGCTTTGGGGATGGGTTCACAGGTCACTGCTAGGACAACAAAACAAAGATGGGACCACAGGCCGTTGCTAGGGCAAAAGTGTGGGGATAGTTTGATAGGCTGTTGCTCCGAGCACAGATTGTGGATGCATTCATAGGTTGTTGCTGGGGGAATGGATGTCAACACAGGCCAGTGCAAGGGGAACACATTAAGATGGGTTCACAGGCCTTGCAATGATAGGTGAGAAGGAATGGTTTACCAGGTCGTTGCTAGAGGAACTAGGGCAGATATGTTCACAGGCCGTTGCTGGAGGAAAACAGCGGAGATGCGTTCACAGATCATTGTTAGGGAAACAGAGGAAAGATGAGTTCACTGGCTGTAGCTAGGAGAACAGGCTGTGGCTGCATTCACAGGGGGCTGCAAGGCGGACAGAGTGAGGATGGGGGTTCACAGGTCAGTGGTGGGGGAACAGGTTAATAAAGGGTTCATAGGCTTTCTCTAGGGGTTCAGATTGAGGATGGGTTTATAGGTATCTGCGAGGGCACAAGTGGGGATAATTTCACAGATTGGGATGGTTCACAGGTCACTGCTAGGCTAACAGAATGGTGATGAATTCAGAGGCCAAGAAATGTAGAACAGCGTGGGACTGGGTTCACAGGTCAGTGCTAGTAACAGATTAAGAAAGGGTTCACAGGCCTTTTCTCGGGGATCAGCGTTGGGATGGGTTCACAGGCAGTTGTAAGTCAACACAGTGGGGATATTATCATGTTCCATTGTTAGAGGAACAGACGAAGGAAAGGATCATAGGCCTTTGCTGGGGCAAAATAGTTGGGATAAGTTCACAAGCCGTTGCGAGGGGAACATAGTGGGGATGCTTTCACAGTTTGTTACAAAAGGAACAGAATAAGGGTTGGTTCACAGGTCACTGCTAGGGAAACAGAGCAAGAATGGGTTCACAGCCATTGTTCGAGCAAGAGAGTAGAGATTGGTTGACAGGCCGTTATTAAGAGAACACGTTGCTGTTGTGAGAACAGTCTGGGGATGTTTCACAGGCTGTTGCTTGGATTACAGTGGTGTTGTAGTCACAGGCAGTTGCTATGAGAGCAAATTGGGTATGAGCAAGAGCCTGTTGCTAGGGAGAGAAAGTGGGAATGGGTTCACGGATCATTGCTAGGGAACGGATTGGGGATTTTTCACACAATGTTGCTGAGTGGAAAGAGTGAGCATGTGTTAATATTCGTTGCCAGGAGAAGGGAGTGCGGATGGGTTCACAGACCGTTGCTCAGGGAACAGTGTAGGGATAGTCTCACAGGCTGTTACAAGGAAAATATCGTGGGGACAGCTTCACAGGCCATTGGTAGGGGACCTGAGGGAGGATGGTTTCACCAGTTGTTGCTTGGAGAACAGTGGAGATGTGTTGACAAGCCATTTCTAGGTTAATATAATGGGGATAGGATCACATGTTGTTGCTAGTGGACAAGAGTCATGACAGGTTCTCAGGCTTTTTCTATTAGGGAAGAGTGTGGATGGATTAGCTTGCAGTTGCTGTGAGAAAAGATTGTGGATGGCTCATAGGTCAGTGCTAGGGTAACAGAGTGAGAATGGGTTCACAGACCAAGGCAAGTAGAACACAGTGGGAATGGGTTAAAAGTTCATTGCGAGGGGAACCGAAGAAGGATGGGTTTACAGGCCATTGCTAGGAGATGAGAAATGGGATAGTTTCACAATCCATTGCTCTGGAAACAGTGCGGGAACGTATTCAACAGGTTTTTGCCATGAGAAAAGAATGAGGATGGGTTCAGAGGTCGTGGTGAGGAGAACAGTGTGGGGATGGGTATATTGTCTGTTGCGACAAGAACAGATTGGGGATGGGTTCACAGATCACTGGGTAGGATAAAACAGCGGGGATGTGTTCACAGGCCAGTGGCAGGCGAACAGATTAAGGAAGGGTTCGCAGGCCTTTTTTCTGGGGAATCAACGTGGGGATGGATTCATAGGCCGTTTCTAACGGAACACAGTGCAGATTTGTTCAAAGGTCAAAGCTACGTGATCAGTCTAATGAATGGTTCACAGGCCCTTTCTAGGGCAATAGTCTGGGGAATGATTCACAAGCCGAGGTTGTTGACTTGCTCTCCGAGCTGGCTTGTTCGCATTCTGACTTCTCATCACCATGCTAGGTAACATTATCGGTGAGGCCTCCAATGAAGTGATGTTGCTCTACTCCGCTTGGAATTTATACTGCCTGGTCCATTACGGTGAGTAGTATCGTGTCCGGATTTATTCTGTATGTGTTTGTATATAGGGTCCAATTCTATATGTTTGTAGATTGCACTATGGGTTGAGAATCATGACTCAAGGAATTCCCGTGCATGTCTATGCTTGGCTTGGGCTACTATGTCTATGTTGTCCCAGTTAAACTGATGGCCTTCATTGTCCGAGTGTTCTGCTATTAAGGAAAGCTTTTCGTATTGTTTTGCTGCCAGCTGAAGTTGGTGCATTCTGATGGCTAGCTTCCTTCCTCTCTGTCCGAAGAAATGTTTGAGGCAGTCGTTGCATGGTATTTTGTGTACTACACAAACTGGCCAAGGCCCTACAACAGAGACTGAAACACCTCATCAATGGATCACCCAATTCCATTCACTCCACTCAAGAATTCCTCAAAACCCTCAAGAGCATAGAAATCAGCGACGACAAGGTAACGGTATCCTTTTACGTCACAGCATTATTCATTCCAATCGACATCCCATGATCCAAAACAGCGCTAGCCAGATTACTAGAGGAAACAGAAACACAGACCAGCAACTCCATCAGCAATGACAGCATACTCAACTTCCACAGACAACGCTGCATTAGGGTATTTTAGACGGACCACCAGTCACTGAAACATGCCTGAACTATGCAGTAAAGGGGAAGAGCACCTTTACAAAGTCTTCGCTATGAACAGATATCCTCGCAAGTTCATCTGCAGGTGCGTACTAAACAGACAACAACAAGGGGACTCAGTACATTGTAACACACTGGTCACACTGCCCTACAACAAGAACATATCAGAATTGACAACAAGACTCCTAAGACCACTAGGAATCATGGTGGCACACAAGCCCACAGCCACTCTTCGACAAACACTTACAAAGATTAAAGACCCGATTCCCACGAAATGTAGAACCAATGTACTTTACAAAATATTATGCAATGACTGCCACAAATATTACATTGGACAGACAAGAAGGAAACGAGCCATCTGAATACACGAACATCAGCTAGCACCATAACTACATGACAAACTTCCCGCAATATCAGTACACTCGGACAATGAAGGCTATCAGTTTAACTGGGACAGGCTGTTGTTAGAGGCATAGAGTGAGGATGGATTCTCAGGACATTTTTTGGTGAACAGAGTGTGTATAGGTTCACAGGCTGTTGCGAGGGCAACAGACCAAGGAGGGTTGTCAGTCTTTTGCTGGGGCAACAGCGTGGGGATTGATTCGTAGGTTGTTGCTAGGGGGACGGAGTGGGGAAGGGGAACCCGACCATTGCCAGGGCAACACACTGGGGATGGGTTGACAGGCTATACCTGGGGTACAAAGAGGGGATGAGTTCACAGGCCTTTGCGAGGGGAGCAGAAAGTATTTGTGTTCGGTGAACAGATTGGGGATGGGCTCACAGGACGTTGCTAGGGGAAAAAGAGTTGGGTTATTTTCACAGGCTGTGGCGAGATGAATAGAGTGGGGATGGGTTCATAGGCCGTTGAAAGGGGAACAGAGGAAGGATAGGTTCACGGGCTGTTGATAGGAGCACAGTGAAGATATGTTGACATGCTGCTGCTTGGTTAACAGAGTGGGGACAAGATCACAGGCCGTTACTAGAGGAACAGACTAAATAATTTTCACAGGTCTTTGTTGGGAGAAAAGAATGGGGATGGGTACACAAGCTGTTGCTAGAGGAAGAGAGTGGGGATGCGTTCACAGGTCGTTGCCAGGGGAACAGATTGATGATGTTTCATAGGCTGTTGCTGAGGGAACCGAATGAGCGTGGATGAATATGTCATTGTGAGGAGAAAAGCTAACGGATGGTTTCACAGGCGGATTCTGGGAAAACCATGGAAGGATGGGTTCACATCAACCCAAAGACAACTGCTCTCACGAACCAAAGACCTACTACCCACGACGGGCCGAATCAATGTCGTATACAAGATTTCCTTCAGAGACTGTGAAAAACCCCACATGGGACAAACAGGAAGGAAATTAACAACAAGGGTACACAACCATCAATTGGCTACAAAAAGACATGACCAATACTCGCTCATCTCTATCTACATAGATAAGGACAACCACCAATTCGACTGGGACAACACAAGATCCTGGGATAAGCAAAGTAGAAACAAGCACGAGAATTTCTAGAAGCCTGAAACTCCACGAAGAAAGCCAATAACAAACCCAGAGAGACCGACCCCATACACACTCCACTGCGAAGGAAAACTGGAAGTGAGGCAGTCCAGCTCAACGGACTCCAGAGATTGAATAACAGGTGGGAAAACACAACAGCGCTTCATCGGAGGCTGCACTGATGATGTTACCCAGCAAAGTAGTGAAACGTCTGCGGAACAACAAACCAACTCGCCGAGCCAACCAACCACAACTTCAATGCCATGTATCTGTGACTCTGTGTAAACCGCCCTGAACATGCATGTAAGATTCATTCTCGTATATCTATTATTCTGCAAATAAAGAGCTCAAACTCTTCAGCCGGATTCCAGTTTGTAATTCACTCTCCAGTCTCAATTATTCCTATATACTGAACCCTCAACTGTACTCCTAATTCTAACTCATTCCGTGGTACCTGTTACTTTGAATATAAGTTACATTGAACCCCTCAGTTTGATTCACTCCTGGGCATCTGTTATTCAACATACAAACCACCTTGAACACCAGGATTAGATTCAATTTAAAAGTCACACCCAGGTATCTGTTATTCTATGTCCAAGTCGCTCCAAACTCCTCAATTAGATTACAGTATGTAACTTACTCCCATGTATCTGTTATTCTATACATAAATCAACGCAAATCTCTTAATTAGATTCCGATCTGTAACTCACTACCATGTATCGGTTATTTTATATGTGAACCACACCGTACCCCTTGACTATATTCCTATCTGTCACTCACTCACTGCAACCTGCTACCCGATATATTTATTAGCCCATACCCCTCGATTAGGTTTCAGACTGTTACTTACTCCTCATCGTGTTATCCTCTGAATAAACTCGCTGAAACAATCGATGGAATTCCAGTCGCTAAGTCAATCCAAACTAAACGGTTGAATGTTGAACAGGGAGCTTAATTTCAGCCACATTCTGTTTCTCCAAAAAACGTTAATTTTATACAGTGCAACATTCAACAACGCAGCACACAGTAACCTTCTCAAGGGCTGATAGGAATGTGGGATAAATGCTGGGCCAGCCAGTGATTCTCACATCCTGTGAATGAATGAAAAAAAATCACTTTCCGTTCTTCGTCACTTGCTGCCCCTGCAGACTGACTCAATGTGTTTAATTTATCCGGAGGTACAGAGGTATCTGGGTGTCCTGTGAAATCAAAGCCTCTTTATCGTTTTTCCTGTCAAACATCACACTCTCTCCTGTATACTGCAGCAGACATTGTTTTACCAATTCACTTATACTTCTACATCGCTCATTTTGGATATCCCTTACATCCTCTCCACAATTTACCTTCCAAACTATTGTCACCAAGAAAATGCTTCATTTTTCAACTAAAAGCTGACCTGAGTTGATGCCCGTTGGAAAACCGAATATTCTCTTGTTGCCCTTTGGCCCTTGGTAAGTGCATATCTGCCGGTTTCTCTCTCCATTGTAAATTGACACTTTCAAACATTAACCTTTTTGAGTTGGTTCGTGGTGCCCATGTCCCCTGCACAATCACATCAAGGCTTCCTCATTTAGAGATGGTGAGGACTGCAGATGCTGGATGTCAGAGGCAATAATATGTGGAGCTGGAGAAGCACAGCAGGTCAGACAGCGTTGGAGGCGGGAGAAAGTCAATGTTTCGGGTCAGGACTCTTCATCAGTCATCAGTCCATTTTGTTGACCAAGAATTCATCACTCCCCTTGTCCCATCTCATGGTGATAAGTGGCAAACCCATCAGTTGTTCTCCCTATATTTTGTGATACTACTACATTAGCTCTCTGTGTTTTGTGTACAAGAATGGACACAGAATAACATAATAATATTTGGATTTTCAAACATTAAGACTCCATAACACAATCCCTGGATGTCAGATTAACACAGGACATTCACGCACGGAGGTCAGACTCAAAACTCACCTCCACCCGACACTGAGCGGCTGCTGTGTCACACACCGGATTGAAATTAGATGCTGTGTTTGGGAGCAGGACATGGCACATGGGATTGGGCTGATTGTTCATGTTTATATTAATAACCAGGAATCCGATCGGGGATCTGAACAGAACAGAGAGAATCAAAATGCAGAAAGTGGTGTTGAATTTGTGGAAGAGTTTAATAATTGTTAAGAATGTTGAGCCAGTGATCTACGGACTCTTTGTATCACAGTCAAGAGTTCAATATTGAGTCTTTGTACTTGTTTTTCTATTCATTTGTGGGATGTGGGCGTCAATGACTGGTTAGCATTTCTTGCCCATTTCCAGTTGCCCTTGAGAAGGTAGTGCTGAGCTGCCTTCATGAACGCATGCAATCTTCCTGCTGTGGGTTCACCACAAAGCGTTGAGGAGGGAATTCCAGGATTTTAGATCCATCAACAGTGAAGGAACAGCAATATTTTACCAAGTCAGGATGGTGAATGTCTTGGAGGGGAACTTGAAGGTGGTGATGTTCCCATATGTCTGCTGCCATTGTCCTTCGAGATGGAAGTGGTCAATGGGTTTGGAATGTGCTGTCTGAGTGAGATGTTATTGGGATAACATCCCACTGATTTCTATATTCTCTATAAATTAATGCTCTTTATCTGTTTACACAGAGGTATGCAGGCACTGCCTTAAAACTTCCTGCCCAACTAGAATTAGGTGTAAAACTTCGTAAATCCTGATCTTCCTATACATAAATAGAAAAGACACTGCCTTCAGCTTCCTGCCTGAATAGAATTAGGTATAAACTTTGTAAATCTTTATTTTCCTGCACAGGAAGCTCTCTCAAATCTGATTAGGCGGCAACATTTGTAAAGGTGTGAGACTTCTGAAATCCTGTAAAGAATGCAACTTATGTTTCTGCTAAAGGGGCCAAGACACTGACGTTTGTTCAAGCCAGACACTTCGGAAGCTTGAAATTACATTCTGTCACTTCAGCAACTTGAAATCGCCTCCTGCCGTTAGCAGTCACTTTGAGAACGAACGATACTGTATCCTGCTGTCTTTATGTTTTCGATGTAGTAATTGTTTGTGTTATCATGTCATTGTCCAATGTAGTGGTTGTTTCATGTAACATGCCATTGTGAGATGTAAGGTTGCTTTCTGTATTCTGCACTCGATAAGGTATAAAAAGCGGGGACTGTCCACTGCTCGGGGAGAATCGCTTACAAGACTCTGCACTCTGTGCCGGGTTGAGTACAGTGATCCTCCGCAGCTTGTACTTGCTTTGTAATGAAGGATTTGTGTTTTTCTAAACAGGTCAGTGTCTTGTTATTACATCAAGCCCGTGAGGGTCTCCGAAAACGAACCTAACATTTGGCGCAGCGAGCAGGGTTCCAACATGGAGAGCAGTCTTACGTGGAGGACTGAATAAATGATCGTTCGAGTTTTGGTGGAGTGAGATGGACGGGCCCGCAAGGTACGATTCACCTTGGTCTCTCACGAACCTGGCACCCGTGCGACCCGTCGTCCCTGCGTGGCTCTGTACTGACGGAACTCCGAGACGGCTCATGGTCTTGAACACTGCTGAATCCTAACACCTGGAGGTTCGAGTCCGGAGGTTAGTAATGGAAAATCCAGGAGGTTTGAGGTCCCCGGTGGCCGGAGTTAGAGTCCCCATGTCGGGTAACTGGAAAATCTGGGAGGTTAGAAGCCCCTGGTGGCCGGGGTTAGAGTCCCTAGGTCAGGTAAAATTGACTAAGTAAGTCTTGGGGAGTAGGGGGATTTAGTATAAGATTGATAAAATAGAATAAATGTTCAGACATAGGTATAGGATAGTTACAGTATCTGTCTGTCTCAACCACCCTGCCTTAGATCGGTTGTTCAGAGGGGAAATCTCCCACTCGAAGGTCAGGACCCGGATGTGGGTGTTGAGATTAGGGACACTGGTGTAGTATATAGAAATAAATAAAAACTAAAAGCGCTAGAAATGAGACAAACATTAGATAAATCGGATGTCGGAACCCCTGTACCTCAGTTATGCCGGGGTGACCCCGAAAAGGAAGTACAGTACAGACGTCTGTCGGCATGTCTAAATACAAAATTGGGAAATGAGAATTAGCCATTAGGGGGAACGTGGGATATAGATCTATGTATTAAAGCCAAGGACGCACTATGGACACGTAATGTGGGAAGCAAATGGAAAGGCCTAATGTCATCCTGGAGAAAAAGAGCTGAGGAGCTGACTGAAAAATCAAAACTAGCCAGTTGGGTCGATAATGCACGTAGGAGAGGGATTAGTGCATGTGATAGTGAAGGAAAACTTAAACCTTGGGAGTTTTAAAAGCTGCGGTGTGAGGATCATGAAATGAATGAACAGGAAAGCGTTAAACAAGAAAGTTTGGAAAGGGAAAGACGAGTCAAAGAACAGGGATTAGAGCGGCAGGCCACGTTGACAGAACATAAAAAAAATCGGAAGCACCTCCGGACATATCTGGCACGCCGATGTTGTTCCAAAATAATGATGCAGATGAGCAAGACGAGGAGGACTTGCAAAGGCACCCCTCTGCCCCATCGGGACCACTACCCCCTGCACAACTTGACCCGCCCTTGACCAACCTACATCTGCAGGCACCCCCAAACTGCCATCAGTCTCAGCAATCGCCCGTAACCCTATCACCAATAACGTACGTTGACCAAACCAAACCTCCTGCTACAGAATCTCCAAGCCCTTCAGTAATCAACCCGCATGCACCTCCTGACGAACCCGTGGCTTGTACAGATCCTATCTCATGTCGTACTAGATTTAGAACTAAATGGACAAACAGGAAACACGATGCGGAACAGACCGCTAGTGGAAACAAGGAGGGAGGGCGGGATCCTTTTAAAACTCACAGGGGAAGCCTGATAAACGTAAGTCCCGTGTGCAGTTTTCTCGACCCTCTAGCGCCTCTTTCGTGTTCCCTAACGATTCTACAAGTAGTGAAGAGGATGATAATGACGATTTAGAAGCGGAGGATAGTGAATCTCCGGACCCACTAGTAATCTTTTTTCAGCCTGACTGTCTTCGCCCCATAATCTGGACGTTTCAAGTAGAGATACGGTGGATGAACCTATTGTTAATCTAACTGTATAAGGTAGCAATTCCTTTTATGATTGATACCGGGGCCACCACATCTACGCTGGATGCTTCATCTGTACAGCAACATGGGTTTAAACTCTCACCCTCCTCGGTAAGTCTTAGCGGACATACCGGGCAGGGAAACGCCTACTCTTTAACAGATCCGTTGACAGTTCAATTTGGCCCTCAAACCTGTGTTATTCAATTTGCCCAGACCCTCAATTTGGGAGTTACTTTAGCGGGGAGAGATTTGTTGTGCCTTCTTCAAATTGAAATTCTCTGTCTCAACGAGGGCATTAGTATAAAAAGTGACACAATTAAGCGACAGTTTTGGGTTCATCGATCGCCACAATGGTGGACAATTGACTTATCTCCCCGAGATTTAACACTTCTGCTACTGATCCTTAGCCCTCATGTTGCCTTGTGCTATGACCCTACAGGCGTTTCCGGTGAATAGGCTGCTAATTACGCCCCCTATCTAGAATCAAGTTTATCTGTCACTATCATAGGGTATATTGAGGGAAAGGAAGGATCAGCTTTTCTGGTGGAGGTGCCACCCGACCTATGGCACCAATCGGGGCTGGTATTCCCTCACCTCACGCTGACTGTGAATACTGGCTATAGGGCTAGGTCATTGGGATTTCGAGCCCACCGCTTGATCCAACAGTCAGACCCGGAAGTGAAGGGTTGTTCACAGCAGGTGGCTGATGGTCTCATTACATATTACAGCGATCCTTTTGTTGTCTTTGGGCCATTACTTCACCACCACCCTCATCATAGCCCCTCTGAGGAGCCTTCTCCAGACCTTTGGTCTGCTTCCACACATGAGGGAGGATGGACTCCGGTCACCCCCATAAAAATACAGGTCGTCCCGGGAGCACCCTTACGCTCGACACCTCAGTACTCCCTCAAACCTGAGGTAGTGGAAAGAATAACCTCCTTGATAGATTCGTTGCTCCAACAAGGTATATTAGTCCCTTGCCAATCGCCTTGCAATACTCCTATACTACTGGTCCCTAAACCTGGTCGCCAGGAATGGAGACTAGTCCAGGACCTCAGACAAATAAATAAAGTAGTCCAACCCTTACATCCAATTGTCCCTAATCCTGCCATTATTCTGAGTAACATCCCTTCAGATGCGTGTGTCTTCACCATTGTGGACTTACAACATGTATTTTTTGCTATTCCCTTGGATAAGGAGTCACAGTATCTGTTTGCCTTTACCTTTAACGGCCAGCAGTATACCTGGACTCGTCTCCCCCAAGGGTTCGTTCATTCGCCCACCCTATTTTCCCAGGTCTTACACCGCCAGCTCTGAGATCTCCAACTCTTGGATGGCTCCACGGTTATCCAATACGTTGACTATTTGCTTTTAGAAAGTCTAATGTTGCAGACACTAACCGGCTTTTAAACTTTCACCACTCTTGGGATATGTCGTGCCCGCTGCGAAGGTTAAGCGTAACGAACAGCAGGTACAGTTCCTCGGAATTCGGCCCAGTGCCGCAGAACGAACGCCCACCCCTGAGCACATTGCCCCTATTCTTATGACCACATCACCCACCACCCATAAACAAATGAGGGCCTTTTTAGGTTTAGTAAATTATTGTCGACCATGGCTCCCTAATGTAACTTTGCTTACCTAACTCCTAACCCTTTTGGCTTCTTGTAAAGCCCCAAAAACTTTCAACATCTCTAACGAACAAAAGTCAGCCTTTCCAGACTTAAAAGCAGCCCTTGCTGCCGCCCCGGCTTTGGGAAGACCTTCATATGATAGGTCTTTCCAACTATATGCTAACATTCTGGATGGGTGCGCAACTGGGGTATTGACAAGGACTCACGGCGATCGCAAACGACCGGTTGCCGACTACTCTACCCGCCTGGACTCTGTAGCTCAGGAATTATCCCCTTGTTCCCAGATTCATCCTGCGATTTATTCTTTACTCACTGCGGCCTCTAATGTTACTCTCCACCAGCGTCTAACCGTCTATAACTCACATGCCATTGTAGCCCTCCTCACCTCCCACCAGACTCAACACCTTACCCAGGCACGTTTAAGCCGCTACGAAGTCGCACACCTTACCAATCCCCTCTTGACATTCTCTTACTGTTCCACTATTAAACCAGCCACGTTTTTGAGCGCTCCCCGAGATGAGTTCTTACAACCCCCACATGACTGCTTACTAAGGAACCTATTTCTAACCTCTCCCCGATCGGATCTTACTGACGTCCCTCTCTCTTCTCCGGACCTTATCCTGTTTGTTGATGGCAGTTCCTCCATGACCCCCTTGGGTACGCGCCTCTCTGGAGAAGCGATTGTCGATGCTGCCTCCACATTAAAATAGGTAGCGTTTGAGACCCCAGTGTCTGCTCAGAAAGCAGATCTTTTTGCCCTTACCCGTGCTTGCATTCTAGCCTCAGGGAAGTCAGCGAATATTTACACCGACTTTCGGTATGCCTTTGGAGTCTCCCAAGACTTTGGCCAGTTATGGTCCCAGCGTGGGTTTTTAACGTCCTCAGGTACACCCATCCAGAATTCCCCGTATGATAAAAATCTTCTCTGGACAATCCTCCTCCCTGAACAATTGGCTATTATCAAATGCACTTCCCATGCCTCCGATGATTCTGTAGTTACTCAGGGCAAACCTCGGGCTGATCAGGCTGCTAAACAGGCTGCTGCAGATTAAACTTTTATTGTGCCCTCTATGAACAAGCAGGCAGTAAATCGCACGCCTCCTTCTGACAAGACGGGCATGTCAGATATAGTCACTGTTCAGCACTTACAGGGGGATGCCTCTGCTTCTGAAAAGGATATTTGGAAGGCGCATGGATGCTCACAATCTGCGTCCTCAGGCCTTTGGGTTATCCCAAACGGCCAAGTGTGTATACCTGATGCTTGGTTACCAATGCTTCTTGACTGTCTGCATTCTGACACCCACCTTGGCAAGGAGGGAATGAGTGGTATTATGCTCCGTACCTGGTGGCACCTCAGACTGGCTGAGGCAGCCCAGTCTCGTATATCTCACCAGGAAAAACACCCTTGCCAGGTGGACTTTTTGAATGCATTCAGCTCGATTTTATTGAATTACCGCGCGTAATCTGTTATAAAAATTGTCTTGTCATTGTAGATGCATTCAGTAGGTGGATAGAGGCTTTTCCAATGACAAATAACAAAGCCTCAACAGTAGTAAAATTATTATTAACTGAAATAATATTGAGGTTTGGAGTGCCTCGACAAATTAGTTCGGACAATGGCCCTCACTTTATTGGAAAGATTAATAAGGAACTGTGTGATGTGTTACACATCCAACAGCAATTCCACTGTGCCTACCACCCCCGGGTGGCAGGGATAGTGGAAAGAGCTAATGGAACACTCAAAACGAAATTGACCAAGTTGACATTAGAGTCCGGCCTTAACTGGTTAAAGGTTTTGCCCCTAGCTTTGTACAACATGCAAATAATACCCCATTCTACTACTGGACTGTCGGCAGCAGAAATAGTCTATGGCAGACCCAGCAGAACACCCTGGGATGCCAATACCAGCCCACCCAACTAAATTGACCTGAATGTGGTGAGAGAAGAAATGCAAAGGTACTTCCGGCAACTAACATCATCTCTAAAGTTTCTCCATTCACAGGTGAAGTGCGCCTTCAGACCACCTCTGCAGACACCAGACCAAGACCTTAAGGACCAGGATCGCTCTTCGTGGCCGCAGATCGGAGATTTTGTACTTGTCCAGGATTGGGATCATCCCAAGCTTGAATCAAAGTGGAAAGGACCATTTCAAGTGCTTCTTCAAACTCCGACAGATCTTAAAGTTAAAGGACAGAATCGCTGGATCCACCTAAGTGACTGCAAACGATGGATTCCCTCATCAGCTTGCAATTAACCACTGGACTGGGTATTATTCTGACCGTGCATGGCCAGCAGGACAATCTGTTTTATAGAACACACATCCAGCTGCATGGGAATCGGACAGCGTGTTACCTGCTGGCACGGTCTGTAGAGGCGTTCTTTGCGGCAACATCAGGCTGGAACCCTAGCCAGCACTATTAAGTAGAGTATTCCGGTAAACATTGCTGAGGGGAGAGGGGAACTTGGACAAAATGTGTGCAGGGTAGGTGTGAGGAATTGGTAGTAAATGGCCCCTCGGATTGTATAGGCACTAAACTTAGGCAGTGGGAAGGAAGGGGCTAACTGTACAAATCCCAACAGCTACCCGTTTTGCTTTAACGGAACTGGGATTTGTTGTGCGCATGTCACTAATCACCCTCATAATGTTTCCTGGCCCCATCGGTGCGTAAAAAAGAACTTGCACAACTAAAGGAGGACTGTTGAACTGCCCCTGTTTAGAATCTAAGCCAATAACTGTGACCCCGGGCATACATTGAACTTGTGGGGATGGTAATGGCATCCATGTAGATGTTTCCGTTTAACTCCGCAGATTTCCATCCATGTAAGGGTCAGTCCTCCTGGAATAGCTACCAAGGACTACGTGAGGCTGTTACCTGCTACCGGGCTAAGAAAGGATTCGATTTCCTTCTTAATGGGACCTTCACAATTGCCACTCCAACTTTGCCGGTGCCGTTTGCTGTTGGGACCATTGGGCCTCTCACGGTCCCTTATCGCCAACGAGCACGGACTCAACAGCGAATTGTCACATGCTTCCAGAGCTGGGAGTTTTGCGCTGCATGGCAAGATCCGATTGCCTTGGGTTCTTCCTTGGGATACGGCTTCCTGGGAACTGTCAGCTTGGGAGGATCTCCAGGGGTGGTGGCCGCAAAAAAACCGAAATTACCTTATATGTGGACTCACCGCCCTGGGAAACAGCACAATGAAGGCATTGGAGGCAGTCAAACAATAATTAGCTGAACTCCGGCTCTATGCTCACCAAACCCGGTATGCAGTGCACTATCAAGTGGCTCAGCAAGGAGCAGTATGTGCTATTATAGAGGACCAGTGCATTTCCCATGTTACTGACGAGTCCTATAATATTACCCAGGCTATTCACGCCATACAGGGGCAGTTGGAACAGTACAGAGAGGGACCCTGACCTGATGAGGTCTTGTTGGGATGACTTATGGGCGGTTCTTGGGGCTCACACCTACTACATGGGTTAGTTATTGTAATAGTTATCATTGCTGTTTGCTGTATGTTTATGGTATGCCTGAATTCTTGCTGCAGACTTGTGTTTGACAGGTTAGCAGCTCCCTTCTCAGCCCCGATATAGGTTTCATGAAATGATAAAAGGAGGGAATAAGATGCTATTGGGATAACATCCCATTGATTTCTATACTCTCTATTATTTACTGCTCTCTATCTGCTTACACAGAGGCATGCAGAAACTCCTTTAAAACTTCCTGCCCGACGAGAATTAGGTATAAACTTTGTAAATCTTTATCTTCCTGCACAGGGGTATGTGCAATCTGTCTCAAATAAGATTGGGTAGGAACCGTTTGTAAAGCTGTGATACTTCTGAAATCCTGTAAAGTATGTAACTTCTGTTTCTGCTAAAGGGGCCAGGGCACTGACTTTTGTTCAAGCCAGACACTTCGGCTGCTTGAAATTACATTCTGTCACTTCGGCAACGTAAAGTCACCTCCTGTTGTTAGCAGTCTCTTCACGATTGATCAATAGTTTGAATCGATTCAGTCGTTTCAGCGGCGGGAGTCCGGAAGGAGGCGCGAGGGCAGC